>JAOVYX010000779.1:0-13294 GCA_035668315.1 Drosera spatulata
TTGTTTCTTCTTCTTCCCATGTAGCCTCTGAGGTGACGTGATTCGCCCACAAGACTTTGATAAGGGATATTGTTTTAATTCTGAGCCTTTTCTCCCTTCGGTCTAAGATCTCTTGTGGTTGCTCCTCATATGTTAATCTCTCATCCAACATGATCGGCTCATGTTGAATAATGTTACTCGGATCGGCCACATATTTCCTTAGCTATGAGACATGGAACACATTGTGAATTGCTTCCAACTCCACGGGCAACATGAGTTGATAAGCAACTTCTCTGACTCGTTCCAAAATTTCGTAAGGTCCAATGAAACGAGGGCTAAGCTTTCCTTTTTACCCTAATCGTTTGACTCCATTTGTGGGTGAAACCCTAAGAAAGACATGATCCCCTATTTGAAATTCCAACGGTTTTCGTCGTACATCGGCATAAGACTTTTGTCGATCCTGCGCTGTCTTCGACCGTATTTGCTTGATGGCTTCAGCCATCTGCTAAACTAACTCCGGCCCTATTGTGTTTCCATCTTCAATGTCATCCCAGTAAACAGACGATCGATATTTCCTTCCATGCAGTGCCTCGTATGGAGCCATGCCAATCGAGGAGTGAAAACTGTTACTATATGTGAATTCCACCAGTGGTAAATGGTGATCCCATGATCCTTGGAAATCCAAGGCACAAGATCGAAGCATATCCTCTAGAGTTTGTATTGTTCGCTTCGTTTGTCCATCTATGGCCGGATGAAAGGCAGAGCTAAACTTCAATTTTATACCAAAAGCCTTCTGTAATCCTTGCCAAAATCATGCCTGAAACCTTGTGTCTTGATCGGACACAATGTCTCTTGGAACTCCATGTAACCGTACAATCTCCTTAACATATTCATCGGCTAGGCGATCTACACTCTAGGTGTTCTTGATCGGAAGGAAGTGTGCAGATTTTGTAGTCGATCTACTATGACCCAAATGGAGTTCATTCTCTTCATCGTGGTAGGGAGTCCTACAATGAAGTCTATAGAGATTGATTCCCACTTCCAAGTAGGAATCTCAAGTGGTTGCAGTAACCCACCGGGTCGTTGATGCTCAATCTTGACCTGCTGACATGTGATGCATCTTGCAACGAATTCTGCGACTTCTCTTTTCATGTTGCTCCACCAGAATTTTTGTCACAAATCTTGGTACATCTTGTTACCACCTGGATGAACAGAGTATGGTGTTTGATGTGCTTCCTCCATGATTTTCCGCTTCAATGTCTCGTCATTTGGTACACACAGACGTCCCTGAAACCTTAAAGAACCATCTTCATATACTATGAATCCTGACGCCTTTTCATTTGGTGCATCCTCCTTGAGCTTTTTCATTAGCTCGTTGGCTTGTTGTGCTTGCAAAATTTCATCCCGTAGTGTAGATTGATCTTGCATATCAGCCAACATACCCTCTTGAGTTCCCGCTTATATCTCTATTTCCATTTTTGAGAATTCATCGATCAACTTTGTCTCCGACATTCCCAACATTTGCAGAGATCCCATTGCTTTTCTATCCTTCCGACTCAGTGCATCCGCTACCACATTTGTTTTTCCTGGGTGGTACTGAATGTCCAAGTCATAGTCCTTCAGTACCTCCAACCATCTGCGCTGTCGCATGTTCAACTTCTTTTGGGTGAAGATATATTTCAAGCTCTTATGATCAGTAAAGACCTGACAAGAGACACCATATAGATAGTGCCTCCATATCTTCAGCACAAAAACCACTGCTGCGAGCTCTAAGTCATGCGTTGGGTAATTTATCTCATAAGGTTTCAGTTGTCTGGATGCATAGGCAATTACCTTACCGTGCTGCATAAGTACACATCGTAGACCTTGTTTTGATGCATCGCTGTAGATGCAAAACCCTTCTTCTCCAGAGGATAGTGTGAGAATCGGTGCAGAAGTGAGACGCTTCTTCAGTTCTTGGAATGCCTCCGCACACTTCTCACTCCAAACAAACTTGCAGTTTTTCTTTGTAAGCTTTGTCATTGGCATGGAAATCTTTGAGAACCCTTCTACAAAGCGTCGATAATACCCTACCAAGCCCAAGAAACTTCTAACCTCCATCGCATTCGTAGGTCTAGCCCAGTTCGCTATAGTGTTGATCTTCTTCGGATCGACCTTAACTCCCTCCCCAATGATTATGTGTCCTAGGAATGCTACCTCATCCAGCCAAAACTCACACTTCGTGAGTTTGCCGTAAAGCTGATGTGGTCGTAGCGTCTCTAGGATAGTACGAAGATATGCTTCGTGGTCCTGTTTTGTCCTGGAGTAAATCAGAATGTCATCTATAAATACTACAACAAACCGGTCTAAATAAGCCTTAAAGGCCCGGTTCATCATGTCCATAAAGAACGCCGGGGCGTTTGTAAGTCCAAATGACATTACCACAAACTCATAATGCCCATAGCAAGTTCGAAAAGCTATTTTTAGAACGTCCCCTGGTTTGATTCGCAACTAGTGATACCCCAAACGAAGATCAATCTTTGAATACACCGATGCCCTTTGCAACTAATCAAAGAGATCATCAATTCGAGACAGAGGGTACTTGTTCTTTATGGTGAGCTTGTTCAACTCACGGTAATCAATACAAAATCTCATACTTCCATCCTTCTTCTTGACGAACAGGACTGGTGCGTCCCACGGAGACACACTAGGCCTAATGTATCCTTTCTCGAGAAGATCCTCAAGTTAACTTTTTAACTCCTTTAGTTCAGCTGGTGCCATTCGGTACGGAGCCTTAGATATAGGTACAACACCTGGTATCAGGTCGATAAAGAAATCTACTTCTCTGATAGGTGGCAACTCGGAAATTTCCTCAGGAAATACATCTGGAAACTCTCATACTACTGGTATCTCAGAAAGCTCTAACTGCACACCTTCACTGTTTCTATTCCACATAAGAATCCTTAACAACCCCGCATCAAGAGCTTTCGTGCAGTTAATGCCGACACCAACTGTAGTTCAGCTCTTGTGCCTTCACCACGAAACTCTATCTTTCCTCCTTTGGCGCTTTTCAATCTAATCACCTTCCACTCACAATCTATTGTCACTCGATAAGTTTCTAACCAACTCATTCCCAGAATAGCCCCAAAACCTTCTAAGTCAAATACGATCAGGTCTATCGGAAATTTCTCATCTCCTATAACAATAGGAGCACGAGGAACCATACTATTACACGTTACCACTTTCCCATTAGGTAGACCTATGTATATTTTGTTAGACAGACTTATGGTTTTCATGTCATACTTCTCTACCACATCTTTGGATATAAAGGAATGGGTTGCACCGGAATCAATGAGCACCTGAGATGGATGCTTGCTGCTGATTGGTGTTAACTTTGTTTCCTTGAAAAGTTGCCGATGAACCTCCTATGCTCTTATCCTTGTTCTGGTAAGTTGGGACAGAGTTTCCCTGTCAGCCCCTACTGTTACCTGAGTTACCTCTTCCACGGCGGAAAGATCCGCCACCCTGCTATATTGTATTCCACTTCCGCTTTTGGAATCCCGGAATCCGATTCTCACCCTGAACTTGACCGCCTTCCCTGTAGACTTGACCGCCACCCTGCTATAAGAAAAGAGCGCTCCATCTTAATAGCACTATTGTAGACTTCCTGATTACTCGTGAAAGTCATCGGCGCCATCCCGTGTGCCAAGTTCCAGTTAAGACCTCCCTGGAAGCGCTTAATCTTCTCCTCATTCGTGTGATAGAACGAGGGTACAAAGCGCATAAGTGTTATTTAACTTGATGGCATATTCATGGACTGTCATATTTCCTTGTTTAAGATTCATGAATTCTCTCTCTTTCTGGGCACGGAGCGACTCCGGGTAGAACCATTGTCTTAGAACATCCGTGAATTGGTTCCAGCCGAACCCTGGCTCTCCTACGCAGTTAGCAACAGTGTGCCACCATGCGTATGCTGGTCCTTGGAGATAGTAGATTGCAAAATCCACCCTCATGCTTTCCGGGCACATAATGGCGTTGTATAGTTTTTCCATGTTGAGGATTCAATCCTTGAGCTCTATAGGATTGCCAATACCCGTGAATGACCTCGGATGGTAGGCGTTGAGACGCCGAAGAAACTTTTCACGACCAGCTTCACTTATGGTCTCATTCTTCCTTCTCTCTTTGATAAGTTCTTCCACTAGATAATCCACAACCGAGTTCTGTGGTAGAAGGGCCTGGTTGACTATTGACCACCTCGACTTGAGATTGGTTTTCCCCTTGGGCAGGTGGAACCTCCTCCTCCGATCCGTTTTCAATAGCCATAACAATGTTATTATAGCTCTGAGACATCTTTTCCTGTGTCATACATATCTTATAAGATCCGAATGACATAAATCTCTACGCAGTTCTATATTGCAATCCTCACACAATTGTAAAATAAAAACTGCATTCGGCTTATGTGTACAACGTCATTTATTGATGTCTTATTCAGTATTTTACATAGACTATAATCATGTAGGTAAGATACCTACATTATTACACTTACTTTCCAAAAAAAGTTGGTTATCTACTATCCTAATCAATGTCTAAGTGTGCGTGTGAAAAGAGGGTTTCTAACACTTCAGACGGAATGTCGATCTCTGTCACATCCTCATGTTCAAGTTCAAATTCCTCCTCTAAATTATCCGCCTCAATTCCAGCTCTCCCATGTTCGCTGGTCCCTCTGTTATTACTCAGAATGCAAACTCTGCCCCATGATCAAAATCTTCATCTTCATCCGAGTCCGAAGATTCCCAAGTTCTTCGATTCCCTTCTTCATCATACAAGCGTTTACGACGACTAAAGTTCTTTCGGAACTCTCGTTCCACTATTGCGAATCTCGTGGTCCACTGGCCATTTTGATAAAAGAGTTGATTAGGCTCTCCATTCCATATTAGCTGGTTATATTTCCTGTGGACACGAGTCCATATATATCTCGAGGGTAAAGTCCTCAGAAGTAGTTCGACATGAAGCATCGGGTGCTCAAACCGAGGATTCATTGCAACAGCCCATGGTATGGTCTCAGTCATGATACGCTTGACATGGCAGTCAAAACCCATATCCCCACACTTAACTGGGACTCGAGAAAAAACCTCATCGACCCTCTTTCGTGGTCCGTCAGCCATCCTGAGGATGAGAGATGAGCATGTTAGTGACTCTCGTACAAATTTATAACGTAGCGATAAATTGAGTCACTATACATTTTGAGGGAGTTCGTGTTTTATTCATAACTCTACCTCTTTGACAAATTAATTCATATTTATTTCTACTCTTAATACGTGATGCAAACCTATCATTTCTATTTATTTATTTTTATTTTTTTTCTTTAATCAAAATCCTCATTTTCCTTAACCTCTAACCTAGAAACCCCTAGCTCTAATACCAACCTGAAATGCCCCGAAATCCGGCATGTCCGGCACGTGACGTTATACCGTCATAGACCCATTCCATGACAAGGCCAATCAACCCAAACGGGTTCGTAGGTATCGAAGTTAAGGAAAGCTACGAAATCATTATCATTATAAATCAAAATGATGTTACACATATCCAAAGTACATTATATTACCTCATAAATACATTGTTCAAATGTCTATAAGTCTTTCCCAATCAAATTATTTCATATAGCGTTTATTACATATTGAACAGTGAAATAATTAACTACATGCATGGAATCTCACTTTAGCGTTTCAGTATCGTCCTGTGATGGGTCTGCAAATAAAACACATAACCTGTGAGGTAAAAGCTCAGCAACCAAAAGTAAGTATATGTATTCGATTTTGAGGGTACTCCCCCGACTATGACGATCGATGAGTACCTGTAAAACATTTTCTAATAGTCCCAGGAAAATATGGACGCCATATCAAATTATACACGCAATGATAACTTAAACGTCTTTGTCCTCTTTTATAATCTTTTACTTACTTAACCATCGCAAGTCCGTGTCGCGACATGAAGGATAGAACTCAAATGAGGACAAAAGATGAAAAGAGATTTTTGAGACATAGACACTGATCTGGGCCAAGTTCTCAGTCACATATCATCCACGAAAATCATTTGAAAACCTATTGTCTTTATGAAAGTGTTTTTCGTTTTTCATAAATACTACGCATGATTTGGATTCGCGGCCCAAAACCACTATGTCTCTTGCGTGTACTTCGGTTTGCTAAACCCTCACTTACACGCCGAAGGTCCCCCTGCAGAGGGCAGCGTTACACCCAATCGGCTGATGTTCTGGCCCTCGACTTCTTATCGCTGCGCATACGAAGAGAACCACACTTGTTCTCTTACTAGCTAGATTTAACGTCTGACTCAGTCAAGTCTGCTTTGAACACTCGTAGAGCCAAAGAACCTGATCCGGGAGGATTCACCATATGACCTCATCGACAACTTCGGACTTATTCGGTTATCTTTAGTTTGTTATAGTGTTTCTTAAATCTACTCTTCCTTTACCTTTAAACATAGTCATCACAGATTTTACCCACTATTCTTCTGTATTTCTGTCTTTCATGATATTACGTCATATTAGATGTATTGTTTGGTGGTCACGAGGACGTTTGCTTCATATTAAATATCCCGACCTCTAGGACAGGTGACCCGGTCTCTGGGACGGGTGTTCCAGAATTCTGTCCATTATAACCTTTCGACGTGTTTAACTCTATAACTTCTCGTATATATATTCAAAAAATATTTTGTAAAATTTTTCATAAAATAGACTCTATAATCTTTCCATAGAGTCAGAGTTCTTATCATGAAGCCTTACCAATAATCCCGTTAATTCGTTAAAGTTTATCATTTCTACTGGACTGGACAGATTGACGTTTGTTCACTAATCAGCTTATAACTCATTGCATACAATTCCAAATTAAGATCTACAAACTGTTCTAAAAAGTAGACTTAAAGAGCTTTCCAGTGATATAAGGCTCGTTTTTTACTCTTACTAAGTGATTCTGAATTAAGGTACAAATTCAGTTCTATAATCAATTTTTACAGATTGACATATCCAAACATCTTGATTTATATCTTAAGATTCACAAGTCCAAATCATGATATTTTAACTTCATTAGAAAATTGACATATAAGGCTTCAACA
Source organism: Drosera spatulata (assembly GCA_035668315.1). NCBI lineage: Eukaryota > Viridiplantae > Streptophyta > Magnoliopsida > Caryophyllales > Droseraceae > Drosera > Drosera spatulata. Next base: position 7,087 of record JAOVYX010000779.1, read on the forward strand.
TATATTAAAATCAAAATTTATTTCAAATCCTATAATTTTCCATTCACATATGAAAAACAGAACGGATTGGAATAGGGTTTGGTTACCTCTCGAGCGTTTTTTACGTTTGAGACTTTGTTTGATGATAACTCTCACTCTACACGTCGGATCTTCAGACCGTTAAATGTGTCAGGTTTCTGACTTCGTCTCGGTCATCGTGGTAGTCTTGGATTAGAGATCTGCTTACTCTAGAGTAAGATCCGATCAAAATAGTATGAGTTTGGAAGTGATAATCGTATGTATGGAACTTAAATTCGTGATAACTTGTGATCCGGATATCGGATTAACATACTGTTCATGGCGTTGGATTTCTTGATTCGTCCTCTTCATCGTGACTATCAATCCCACTGATTTTGATGGCGTAGGAAGATGGTGACGTGATACAAAATATATATATTATGTGAGGGAGAGTGTGAGTTATGAGAAATGAGAGAATGATGGTGAGAAGAGGAATTGAATGAAAGATTGATGATTGAAAGAATGTGGGAATGATTGTGGTGGTGATGGTGGTGCTGATGAATGATGAGTGGAAGGTGGTTATGGTAGTGGTGATGATGGATGATGAGTGAGAGGTGGTTGTGGAGGGAGGTAGTGAGTGGGAGGATGAGTGGGAGGTGGTTGTGAGTGGGATGATGAGTGGGGAGTTATAAGTGGGATGTGGTGTGGATGGTGAGTGATTAATGAAATGAAGAAAAGAGTGAGTGAGTGGTGGTGGTGGTGGTGGTGGTGGTGGTAGTGGTAGTAGATGATGAGTAGGAGGTGGTTGTGGTGGGAGGTAGTGAGTGGGTAGTTATGAGTGGAAATGATGAGTGGAGAGTTGTGAATGAGATGTGGTGTGGATGGTGGGTGATTAATGAAATGAAGAAAAGAGTGAGTGATGGGGTGTGGTGTGTTGGGTGTATTTGTTTAGGGCAATATAGTATTTCATATACCGTATTTGCAAAAATCTCGTATAATTTACCTTTAAAAATTATTTCGTTTGGACCATAACGTTCCAAACATTTTATTAGAACATTTTATCGAAGAAAATATTATTTTTGAGATTAAAAATTTTACAGTTGTACGCGACTCTCTTAACTCCGTAACATTTGTTACGTATGTCACACTTTATAATTTTCGTTATTTGTCTTTTTTTTAATCCCATTTTATTCTAAGCATATGCTTAACACACACACACACACACATATATATATATATATATAATATTTATTGATCCCAAAATTCTCGGGTATTACAGAAAAAAAAACCCTATAGCTATCTCATACGATGAATAAAGAAAATGTATATTTCGAGTTCATTGAAATGTGTTGATCATGTCTTTACTATCTCACTTACTCATTCAAAAGACTGAATGAAATATTTCAATCGTATTTATCGTTTATTAAACCTATCGTGTAGATTTTGAACCGACATCCATTTGCAAATGGATTGCAAAACCAAAGGCCAAAAAAAAAAAAAAAAACCGCCAAAGGGGAAAACAAAAGCTAATAATAAAGAAAAAGCGAAAGTGTAAAAAAAAAAGTCAAATGAAAGAGCAAAAACAACAATTAAAGAAAAAGCAAAGCAAACAATGAAAATGCCACTAACGTCAAAAGTAAAAACATTTTCTCCCTCTAGAATTTTTTTTGTTCCACTCTCTCATTCTGCTATAAACTTGGACAACATACCCAACTTCATTGCACACAACACTCTTTTTTTTTCCTTCTTTTTTTTTTTTTTTTTTATCTCTCTCGAACTTGCACACAAACAATCCAAGGCAAGAATATGATGATGTACGAAGTCGACAACTTGTTACACTGTGGAGGTAGTTGATTTTTCGACCTAACAAACTGGGATATTCGCTGGATAGAAGAATTAGTAACGTGTTTTCCTGTCAAGCTACTCCGCTTCAATTTCGAAGCGTTAGAACAGGAGATACGTGATATGGATATGTCATTTTGTAGAACCACAAGAATGGAGATACTTGCACACAAACAATCCAAGGCAAGGATATGACGATGTACGAGGTCGACATCTTGTTACACTGTGGAGGTAGTTGGTTTTTCCAACCCAAAGAACTGGGATATTGGCTGGATAAAAGAATTAGTAACATGTTTTCCTGCCAAGCTACTCCGTTTCAATTTCGAAGCGTTAGAACAGGAGATACGTGGTATGGATATATCATTTCGTCGAACCACAAGAATGGAGATACTGTACGCAAATCAAAACTCTTTTGGCACGATTTACGTGCAAATCGATGATGAAAAAATCTGATTCCTGTTGCTTTATTTCTGTCACCAGGAATAAAAAATTGTTAATATTTTTGTTACCAACGGTGAACGAAAAAAGGCAAGGCAAAAACGCAAGACAAGATTCGAGATTAGATACAAATAAGTCAGAAAAGCAACGGGGTCAAAGGCTTCCAACCGAATAAATACAACGACGACATGTATATGTTTCTCCGTCAGCAGGTGTTGAATTTGCTTACAAACGATGACGACCGCAACGAAGATGACGACATCCAAGACATACTGCTTTTGCTGCATGAACACGAAGGATCAGGTTCGGCTAACGATGTCGAAGTCATATTCTATTACAGAGGTCCTCAATGCACTGCTCCGCTTAGTTACAAGACAGATTGGTCCACTTAAGTTGGAAAAACCAAGGTTGTGCCCATGAATTGCTCGTCCCATCTCGTCATCCTTTACCAGGTGGTTTTTCATTTTGTAACGACATGGAAAAATATTAGTAAAAAATCGATTTTTTTCACGTTACTAACCTAAAAGAATGAAAATATGAAGAGATCCAATCCTCGTATCGTCTAAGAGAACTATTTCGTTCCCATAGACGTTTAGGAGTGAATCCTATTATTCTTGTAAAAGGATTCGATATCTGAAGATTGTTAATTTTTATAAATACAACGTATTTAAATTTTAATTTTTAGATAACAATCCTCATGTTATATAATGTTTATTCTCTACATGCAATAAACATAACACCGTGTTCTGAGTGTCTCAATAAAATAACAAAGCTTGCCACGTGGATGGGCTAATTTACACATAAAGCGCCACGACCAATGGCACTATGCTACGTAGGCTAAAGCGCCACGAGCCACGGCGCTTTACTTTGAGTTGAGCGCTTCAGGCCGTGGCGTTTTACAATGGCATTTTACTTGTAAATTGTAAAACGTCACGGACCGAAGTGCTTTATTTGTTGTTTCCAAATAACAAATTTCGATTTTTAAATAGATGTTTCCCCAAATTACCATCTTCAACTTTTTCATACTCCAAACATTAACTTTTTCAACATGTCCACCGGCCAAAATGTACTTTCCGTTCTCACTATTAGTCAATAATGAGCTCAAATGTTACTTCTTCCAAGGGTCAAGGACAGGAGCTAGAAAACCATTGTACTTCTAGTCTTCTAAACATACCTCCAAGCTAGAGACAGTAGCGGACCACACTAGCTTTGACCACCGTCACCGCAGATAAGTTCCTTCTTTGCATAGCCATGTTCCAGTAGGCAACCGTCTCCAGCTAAAATAATCACATCAGCTCCAGGCAAATGTTGACTAGTGATAAATAGCACAGATGAAGAAACCTTAATAGCGTTGAATAAGTTTTACCGTATTTTTCAACAGTGGCATTGCATTTCCCACCGTTTGAAAATGCCGCACTGTTGACTTTTGCATAGCATGTGTACCATGTAGCAACTGGATCAGTCAACAAATCATTATAAGCATACTGTCGGAGGAGAGCTCAGTAGAACAAGCAACGAAATGAGGAAACAGAAACTTAACTCATTCCTCTGAGCAGGAGCAGCATAAACCTTCTTCTTTCGAGCAGGTTGTGCAAATAGCCTTTGTTGAATAAGCGGTGTGCAGATGAATTGAATCATCTGCTGTGGAACACTACAAAAATCTGTTCACCAGAAATCTCGGGGAAAGACAGATTGACCGCACCATCTTTGTTCCATGATGAAATCAACAAAAAAATAAGCACGAATTATTGTTTCATAAAACAAAAGGATCAGTACAAACCTTTTCATCATCGATATACAAATTATTATCCATGTGAGACACAACGGAAAAACCACCGCGGTTAGTTTGTTTCGATATACATCCTGGAAACTCTTCCTGGTAACTTCCCGAAAATGACTGCTGCAAACCAAATCACTTCATGAAAGGCTAGTGGCAAGTTTTTGAGATGGGCTAGTTGCAAGTTTTTTAGATACCCAAAAATTTTTAAATTTGTTCGTGTAAACCTTTGCATGAAACACAAACCATTTGAAGATAGTAACTTGCTAAGTAAATCATTTGAACATAAATCAATCATCGACAACAAGGTATAGTAGAGCTGCTAGAGCACTTTTTGTGTGCTACCTTCCTTTGTCTTGTTACATTTCCTGTGTCTATCCTGAAACACAAAATTTCGTCCAGAAGAGACAAGGTAAAACTTAAATAACAAAATATTGTAAAACAAAAGCATTCAGGGCCTGGAATTGAAATAAGCAATTAGATTTACACGAACATCTATCCCATAACGCCTCAAACGACCAAACCAAAGCATATACAAAGTAGCCAAGACGTGCGGGAACTAACCTACTCAAAGTAGCAAGCAATCAAAACAAAAACTAATCAGATTACAAAAACCAAGTTTCCAGAAACGAATCAGTAACCTATAGTGACCTTCGAGCTGTCATCCATAAGACAACAAAAAATTAAAATAGAGAGAAGTGGCCGTGCAAACTTTAAGGTCGACACTCAATCCATAAAGGTGGGGTTATTCTTGACAATGATTGAACCGGGTAATGAGGTTTGAAGCTCATATCCGTCAAGTTAAAGATGCCCATGTTCTGACCTCCCAGTCCATGCGAAGGCCAAACACCAGTCATCATCCGTAAAATATATACAATTTGGCATACACCCCTCGATACCTTCAAGTGCTATGGACTCATTACTTCCCAAAAATAAGGACCGATTCCCCAAATCCTTGATTGGAACAACTTCCATCGTTTGCACGGTCAACTCCGCCATCCAAACTTTAGAAGTAAGATCAACATGGCTCTCGAGATCATCATCATCAGGATCATCAAAATCACAATCTCGACTAATTGCCAATAATTTACCCCGAGATCATACCAGATAGTTCTCGCAGGATGTGCTACCTGATAAAGATGGCTTCATATCAACAAAGAACTGCCGACAAATCCGTTGACTTCTCTTGCCATGCAATTCATCCCAAAAAGGCTAGACTAAATAAGCAGAAACTTTGTGCTGATACTCTATTACATAGAATAACCCATTGGAGTAAATAACATCTATCGCATTCCTGAACTCCGTCTCGATCCAACTGGAAGCTCCAAAACTCCAAACAGCAAGATGATGATACCCACCATGAATAACCATCATGGTGAATCCCTCTTCCTCGTTGTCTTTGGAGGAGGGACTAAAGGACAAGGCGAATTTTTCAATAACGAAATTTCAAACACGTCCATCATCTAGATAAATGTAAGGTGTGTTGATGGTGATGCGGCGAAGGTGCCTCAAATCTTCACCGCGTTGTCTCCGCGTGAAATTCCCCGCGTTTGCTTGTCCGTGTTAAATCCGTGTGCCTTGTCGCGTTGGTGTTGGATATAAATGGAGAAGAGGTTTGATGGAGAATGGAGGAGAGATACGCAGAGGCAAGGAGAAGGAGAATGAAGAGATAAAGAGAAGGAAAAGTGAACGGACATCGGTACTGTTTACACAGTGTACAGACATCGGTATTGTTTACACAGTGTTCAGGTGAACAGTACTCCGACAAGAACAGTGTTTCCGGCGTGAACAGTTTTTTCCGGGAAAAATAATTTTTCAGTGCAATGGCGCCTATGAAATTCGATGTGGAAAAATTCGATGGCACAAACCATTTTGGATTTTGGAGAGTCAAAGTCGTTGCGCTATTAACCCAAGAAGAAATCGAGGAGGTTCTGGAAGGGGTGGATAGGTTACCGGCGGAAATGAAAGACGAAGACAAGATGAAAATGGATAAAAATGCACGTATGGCTTTACAGCTGTGTCTTTCTGACGACGTTCTTCAAAACTTCCTGGACGAAAAATCTGCCAAGGCTTTTTGGGATAAGCTGTCCAGCTTATACATGAGTAAATCTGTTGCTTCTCGTTTGTATATGAGACAGCGTCTCCACTCTTTCA
>JAOVYX010000780.1:0-13293 GCA_035668315.1 Drosera spatulata
ATCATTTAGAAAGAATTGGAGAATGTGTGTTTAACGACTAGTAAGTCCTATTATAAGGCAAGCATACGAGTTGTGTAGCAAGTAATAAATGAGTAAAAGACATCGTTTCCACGAGGATCAAATATTCTAGCAATCGAAGTATGATAGCTAACCTTGGGTCAAACAATCAAACGTAGCGAGGTTAGAATGTAAAACTAGTTTTACTAACTAAATACCGAAATGAGATTACCTAACCTGAATAGAGTCGAGTTTAAGATATGGGGGATATAGGGTCTTCCGGTTATGTGTATAGTTGATAAGTGTTGATCTAGTCGTTTCAAGGTGATCTCAATCGGGTCCTCAAGTGAAGTCTAAGTTCTCTCGAGTCATAAACTTACTCTAGCACGCCGCCGCCTCTAGCATCGTTCGATGAAAGGCCATCACGTCTAACTAGTCTAAGCTCGGGTTCCTTTCAACGATTAACACGTTATGCATGCAACCTCTCGGTCATGCATTCAACGTATGGATGAATGGCCATGGTTCGATACCTACCTATCCTTCTTGAATTAATACGTATCCTAGATCATACGACGAGTAATCAAGTCATCGAAGCATTAAGCATAACCATAAAGCTAGATCGCAATCCGAATCAACTAGATCTACAACACTCACAACATTCCACACAACCTTCCAACTATCAAACCCCCACAAGGAGTTTAGCTAATCATGGGGAGATCAAGACAAATCATCAAACACCTCATGTGCATGATCATCATCATCAACACTAATAGAATTAAGATCACAATTCAACCAAAATGAGATGAAACAAGCAAAATCACAAAGCAATTTGATAGATCTAATCCAGATCCTCTTGTTTGCAAGCATAATTCTCTACAAAAATCCCCCAAAATAAAGTCCAAACCTTAAGCAAATTAGTGTCAATCCCGCACAAAGTGTTCTCCTCTCACACAATTAACCTAAGAGGTCTTTTTATACACAAGTTGATGAGGATTTCGTCGACACCCGCTGGGACGCATGGTGCAAAAGCACTCCGGCTCTTTGTAGTGAATTTCAAATGGCAATAGGGCTTGGCGCCCAGGCTTGGAAGAACAAAGCGCCCAGGCGTTTTGTATTCTGTGTCCCATGTCTTGAAAACCACATCGTTCCTCCATCCTTCGATCCGTTAAGCTCCTAGCTAGATCATTCTTCCTTGATACGTCTTTGCTCGTCCATGTAATGTCTGTTTTACCTATAAAATCATCAACACACAACAAAGCTCACTCATGTATAAAAACCGGACTAAATATCAAGATTTTCATACAAAGACGTCTAAATATATAGCAAAAAGTGGAATCAAAGAATGAATGATTCGAGCTAAACAACTCCCCCAAGCTTAACTTATTGCTTATCATCAAGCAATATAGGTCCAATAACACATAATGAAGGATGCTAACTAACCCGAGACTACCATCTAATGGTAAGGGAATGCCACTCGACCTATTATGTATGATAATTCATCCTCACCATAATCCTACTTGCATGAGTCTATCCGAATGTCATGAAACGTACTCCTTAGTAAGCATCTCTCACCACCTGCACGATCTTGAGGATCATTTTCATAAAAGCTCACAAACAAACCATACAAAGATGAGGATTCAACCTAAATAATACCATAAGTAAGAAGTGTTCGAGTATTATCCATCCTCTTACCCACACCCAATGTGCAACCATGATTCACAACAAGGGCCGGGAATGATATGTGAACAAACTAGAGAAGAGGTGTAAACCATGAGGGTTATGTGAGGTTTTAGGGAAGAATGAGGGGAAGTGTTTGTCAAGGTACCGGCACGCTCCAAACAATCTCTAAACACGAAGCATTGTGCTTCGACAAGAATAAAACACACACTCATAACGTAAAGCATCCTCTCGGTTTACCCCTCTTTGAGAAGGTGACTTCTCGAGACATAAAACACATTTTGGGCTCTTTGCCTCTTTTCTTTACATTTTCTTTTGCTTTCTTTTCTTCTTTTTTCTTTACATCGTGGCCTCATGGTTCACATATTACCGTGTTACAACATTGGCCAAAGAACAACAAGATATAACTCAATACACATTGTTTTCCATGTTAACCAGCTCATTAACTCAAAAGATCTCGTTTTCAACTTTAACTCAGGGAGAATAAGCTCAATAACTTCCTGAGAGAAAGGACATAGAAAAAGAGATGATCGCAATCCTCCATGGCAAGCTTACAGAGTTTACAAATGGCATCAATGAAAATTATTTTTATTTTTAAACTAATTTTTGAATTTTTATTTTAATTATTAATTTTTGAGGAAAAAAAGAATGTTGTTATTATTATTTACTGATTTGTAGAATAATAAGAAGCATTTCAAATTTTTATGAAATTGAGCAGCGGTCAGATTACAGTTACACAAGTTCGAAAGTCAGTAAGTGATTCGAATCAAGACAAATTGAACATCTCACTCCTCTCTCAAATTCAACTCCTTCTTTCTCTTTTTCAAATATCAACACTTTATGTAGGTTCTCTTCTATTGAATTTGTTAATTTAGATATGACGGATAGTGTAGAAAACATTGCTAATATTGCTGCAAAATAATGCAAATCAGATTCTATTGAGCTTTCAACTACGACAATAGAGGAAGAACCTCTCTGCATTGTTCTTCCTGAACTGAATGTTCCCTTCAAGTTGAATTATGATCTCTCAAATAATTATCTATTTTCAATGGTCTTGTTGATGAAGACCTATATCAAGGAGCTACATGTCATATGAAAATCTATTAGACCGGATGGTGTCACTGTGGAAAGAATGAAAATATATGCTCTCCCTTTCCATCTATAAGGTTACGCTAAAGATTGGTTATATGAATTACCATCTAATTCAATCACCATATGGGCTAAAATGCAACAATGAGACTTAAAGTGAAAGGTTGAGCAAGTTAATCATCACGATGAATTAATTTCGCTTGAGAATCTAAGTCCTAACGTCCAAAGTAAACCTCAAAATGAATATATTTCTCTTGATAATCTCTTTCTGGACTGAAACGGTCGATAAGTCTTATTTCTCGACTATATTGTAAAAGCCCTTTCGCGATCGAATCGGTTGCTAAACAAGTTTCCCAAGTCACTAAAAAACTTGGTTTGATAGTCCCTACTATATACATTCGCCAATCCCAAAATACAACCAAAACCAGCCATCCATGCACCAACCTCCACATTCCAACATTAACGCACCAACTTCCACAAACCAACATAAAAAACACATCCAAAATGCATACCAATACGAGTTATTTAAGGTATAGGAACACTAATTACATGAAAATCATCATCCATCCCGAAAATGTATCGTCAAACATATCAAAATGTATAGTCTAAAGTCTACAACATGCTCTCTGGGAGCTAGAAGTGATGGTTTCTCGTTAGGATCGTCAGGGCGGGGATCAAAAAGCGTTCTTCCCGTACTGTAACATCACCTACGCCATCCTCTCCCTCTGGGCCTTCAGACTAGCCATCTCCTCCTCAAGTGTTTTCATCCTAGAGCAATCGACGGACACTAACACTTTGCTGGCCGAGAAACGCACCTCCATGGGAGAGTACACCGAGGAGGTTGAGCCGAGGCCATAGATGTATCCCTTCCGCCATATAGCTGCCTCTAGATACGCCTGACTGGTGAAGACACGCTCCACCTCCAGAGTCAGCTAAGTGCCATGCTCTTACGCGGCCAACAAATTATCCACCATCGGGGCTCTTAACCCGCCTATATCACAAGCAAAATTAATAAAAAAACAATGAGTTATTCAAATTTAAAAATAACTTAAATGAACTTGAAACGACTTATTAGCACTATGAAGAGAATTGACTTATTAGCACTTCCTTCGCGCTATCATCATAGCGCTCGATCTCATTACCTAAGATTAGCACAGTGCCTTTCTTCTTGTGTGTGTGTCAAACACCTTACGCTCATCCGACATCCACTTGAACTTCTCAACCTATAAAATATTTTATGAAACATTACGAATGAGATCTTGGTAACAAAAAGAGCGAATTTGCTCCAACAAAAATTAAAGCAGACATCAAAGACATAAAAAAAAATTATTTACCTGTTTCATGGTCACATGGACCGTGGATACATTTCCATGTGCATGTTTCACTTCCTATTACTTCTGTTTTCTCGCGTTTGCTTTGATCGATCTTGGAACTCCTGAGGGTTCCATCAAGCGTTCCACGCGCCAAGAGAAGACTTATCAATCCAAGTCACGATCTCCCTTGTCTTGATCTTCCTCCTCGTCTTGTTTGTGGTGTCCTTGCACCTAACCCTCGTCTTTACCTTCCACTCCACCCTTATAAGTTGTGTGATCTCATGCCTCCACTAATAAAGATCCTGCACACATTTGAAAAACAAACTAATACCATAGTGCATCAGGATCCAATGCTAATCGTAACCTGCTACCTCCAACGTACTCTGAACATGCTACTCTGTGTGAGCAGTTGAATGTGATGACGATGGATAAGGAGAGCTGGATGGTCAAGCTGTGGGCGATATGGAGGGACGAGGAGTGGGTGATATGGAGTGACGAGGAGCCGGTGAGATGGAGGGACGATGAGGAGCAGAGAACCCAGGTAAAGGCTCCTGCTCATCGATGTACTTATCCTCGTCATATAACAAAGTCAATACATTGTGGAATGTAGCCTATGATACACGATCGCTACTAAGATCTCCTGCCTACATTTTTTAGAAATAAATATATTAAATGAAAAAAACCACCTGAAATGAATTGAAGTAAAAAAAATCATCAATTAACATCTTACCTCAACCTCGACCTTTAGAACCTCTACTAGTGAACAAACTCGATCCCCCAAGAAACTTCTTGCAGACATGTGCAAGAATAGAAAATATTTTGCAAAATATAAATGCTCGCATGAGAAGTAATACATTTATTGGCATTATTTTCCTATAATATTTATTTTTATTATTAACAAGACCTAAAAAATCTATCTCGATAATATAACTATTCATTTAGATACTCGTCCTCGTCCTCATCCTCCCCCTCAACTTCTTCTGATTTGTCCGTGCTTTCATCGTTGTCCTCTTCGTTTTCCTCCTCCGTTTCTTCACCTTCTCCTAATAGAACAATAACATTTTGATAGAACCTATCGTAAGGTGCTATAAAATTAAAATATCTGCACTACTTCACACAAGAAAATTATAACAAAAATATAGTAGTGACAAGACGAGTCGATCCCACAGAGAACGGCCTCATCAGATTTTGTGAATTAATTTAATCAATCTATCAATTTTATGTAAAATTAGAGGGGTGGGAGAGGGGTTGGGGGAGGGATTTTTTGTTTTGATGAGAACAAGAATAAAACGAACAACGAAACTAAAGTAATGTGTGTCAATTGAGAATTTTCTTCCGATTTAATCAAGCTTGACAAAGTGTATGGCCTTCGTGATCTTTATTTAGCATGGATTTTAATCATAGGCTAAAGTTTTCATTTCTTTTTCTATTACGATAGATGTTCATAATTAGGTTTGACAAAAAGACTGTTGCCGATACAGCTATTGATTACCACAAAGAATGACATAATCAAACTAATACATTTACTATGTCCAAAAGAGAATGTAACAGAGACTAAACATATTGCATTATGAATATTTCTCAAACACCTCACAATAATGCCCTAACATAGAGTAGCACCAAATTGTGCTCATTACATGCGATCATGGGTTAACCAAAAGAGAATGACATTAACCTATAAGTTTTGTACTGAAATCAACCAAAAGAGAATGCCCTGATGCTGGCATATTTCTCTAAAATAATTAGATGGTCAATCCAACTAAAATAGACAAATAATCATAGGTAATTCCAACACATGAAATTATATCATAAACAATGGACATGAAACTATTAAAAACAGAGATCAAGTCTCATAAAATCCATGACTAAGAGTTACAACCACTAATCCATACTTAGACTTACGCTATCATCATCACAAAATGAAATGAACAGTTCATACTAAAAGCATTGAAAGTCATCTCGAATTACAACTAACAAGAGTTAAGAGATACAAAAACCTAGACCAATGAAAATTGGTCTAACAGAGGAAGGACAAATGATCTCTTCGATGGATGGAATTGTGTAGCGTCGATCTTGTTGTGATGAAACTGTTGTCTTAGATTGAAGCGATGTCTCTAAGTCTCTGAAAAACCTTCATAAACTGACGAAACCTCCTGTTTTTCGAACTCACTTCTGATTTTTTCGACGTACATATTTATAGGAAAAATAAAATATAACAAATTACCCTAAAAATCAAGAAAAATAGCAAACCAGATTTCATGAGGCCCACGGCCCGTGCATTGAAACACTTGCCCGTGCTAAGGGAACTTTGAAAACTGAATGCGCATGCCTTGTGGCTTGTGTGCACGGCCCGTGCCTACTTTCAAACATGTAAATTTTGATTTTTATCTCCTAATGAAGTGCAAACATGTTCCATAAACTTGGAAATCTATAGGAAACTGCAGAAAACATCCTCAAACTTCTCACATTAAACTCATCGTTAGAAAACACGTCCAATTCTTGACTGTTGTAATGAAAACAAGGGATTCTGAAGTATCGATATTCTAAATAACAAAAGGAATCAAAACAATACAAAATTATACTAAAACTAACATAAACAAATGATTTTGACTAAGAAAATAAGGCGTCTTTTCACACTCATCACATTCGAACAAAATAGTTCTATATGTTCTTTCATCCCCAACATATTGCAAATCCAATATCTCTTGGAGGATTCTATAATAATCTTTTTTTCCATAGTCCTTAACTCATACATTGTAATTCTGAGTGGCTTTAGTGGAGCCACGTGCGTAAGCGTTAAATAAATACCAATGATGCAATATTGAGGATACTTATACACTGCTAGTCGTGTTCCAAGGATACGAATCATTTCATTCAGAGCATTGTCTGATAAAACCTGCACTCAACATAAGGAAATCTCTCAAAATTGAACTTTCTCATAAAAATTTGATTAGGTAAGCACCAAAAAATCACTCTTACATAATTGTGAAGCCACATGAGCCATGAACCCCCTGTCTTGCTCCATATTTCCTAACTTGATCTGAAGCACCTCGTTCTTGGTATGTCTTGCTTAAATAGCCTATAGTCATAGTAAAACAATCCTTATGTTATCGACAAAATCTCCTACCTAAATCAATTAAAGAATGTTTTGTGAAAATACTCCTCAAATGACTTTATAACTCTCATAATCAGAGAATAGGTCAGACTTCTGCAAAACATATCTATGAGCGACATAAAGATCCTTCTCGGTTAGAGTATCCTTTTTGCCAGTATTGTCGTATGTAAAATATCTCCCATTTGTTTGGAACACGTTTGGAAGATATGAGTCATCTGTATCGCCCCCTTCTCGACAATTGCGACGATGATATCAAGATTTAGTATCTACCCCAGGCCTATAATTGAAAAGGTCATATCCATAAAATTAAAATTACTCTGCTCCTCCATAAGATACACCTCACAAATAGAGCCCTCGATGTGTATTTGACTGCTATTCTTCCCCTTCAAGTGAAATAAAAACCTAATAGGATACAAATTTGAGCTTGAGACCAATTCTTGGACTTTTTTAAGGAAAATGTTTAGCCTAACAGATTAATACCTTTCAAAAGGGTACATCCATCTATAGTGTACTGGTCCGAAAATTTTTGCGTCATGCGAAAAGTGCAAAGGTAGGTGTTCCATAGAATTAAAAAAAATATAGGAGGAAACAAAGATCTTAAAAAAATAGACTGAGCTCCGCAAAGACATGATTGGATTGAAACAACTCCTTGAAGACAACAGGAAGTAATTCCTGCATGATAACATGCCAATCATGGCTCTTTAGTCTCTTTAGACACCATTCTTTCTCATGAAAACAACATCTCAGATTGGATGCATATCCATCATCAAACCTCAGCTTCTTGATCCATTCACACAAAACCTTTCTTGCCTCCTTTCTCAAAACATAAAAAGCTTCAGGCATGATCGTTTGTTCGAGACCTCTCCTATTCCTTAACGCCTTCAAATGCAACTTCGGACGTTTGCAATACAGGTTCATGTCTTTCCTTGTTGCAATTGTGTGTTTCGTTTTGCCCTTCATATCCATGGCAGTGTTGATCAAATTATCAAAGACATTTTTCTCAACATGCATGACATCAAGATTATGCCTAATTAGTAATTTTCTCAAATACGAAAGGTTCCAAAAATGCACTGCTTGCTCCAATTGTGAGACACATGGAAATCTCAAGTTCTCCCAGAAAATCACAACCACATATCTCATCCCAATCATACATTGGGACTAGATCATCATACTCGCTCCTTGTTTGAAAACCCACTTCTGTTAGCCCATAAAGGATAATCGTAAGGTAAAAATCTGCGATGACAGTTAAACCATGACTACTTTCGACCATTCTTCGAAATGAAGGATTTGGTATGATCCTTACAATAAGGTCATGTTTATCTTCTAGCTGTGCTACATTCCATATGTAGGAATATTACTTATGGTCCACAATACCACTGCCCTCATCTGAAACGTCTGTCCACGGTGAACATCATATGTCTGCTCACCAAAACTTCACTTATGCATCAATTCATCAATCAAAGGCAGCAAGTATCCATCATGATTTTCTTTTGGACTTTCTGGACGAGAAATGATTATGGCCAACATCATATACTCAGTCTTTATTCACAACCCCGATGGAAGATTGTATGGAGTCAATGGCAGGCCGACACATGTACTCGGACCCGGACTTACCAAAAGAAGTGCATCCATCTGTACATAATCCCAAACGAACATTTCTACATTCTATAGAGAACCAAGGAAACTATCTGTTCAGATGCTTTCGAGCTTCACTATCTGATGGATGTGACATCAGATCTTCAACGCTATACATGGTGGAGTGCCAGCACTATTCTTGGTTGTATACAACCGTTAAAGCCTTGGAGTAATCGAAAAATATTTCAATACTTTCTGAGCAACATGTTTCTCTTCGCTCTTCTTTTCCTTGTATCTAGATGCCTCGCAAATAGAACATGACCCCAAGCTGGCATCCCCCTTCCAAAAAAACATGCAGCCATAGGGACAAACAACGATCTTCTGAATAGGATATCGCATTCCCCTCATCAGCTTGTTCATCGAGCACAACGTGTTCGTCATCACATTATCTTTTGGACAAATATCTTTCAACGGTGCTGCAATGGCATTTGATATGTTGTGCTCACATTGGATATGTTGTGCTCACATTGGATATTCAAGAACCTAGACGAAGCGTCCAGTTAAGAGAGTTTAAAACGAGGATACAACGGCTCCCATGCTGTATTCAACGTTTCAATGAACTCTCTAGATGGCGTATTGTCCTCAAAATCATTCATGTTCCCTACCATGCGCTCTAAGTTTGGTCTTCCCTATGTTCTCATAGGGATTCACCCTCATCATTCTCGATGATCTATCCTCTTTACCCTCACCATAAAAGTTCCAAATCCAGTATTCAGATAGAAAATTGGACCAGTACAAATCCATCATCACGACATCAGCCAACTATTGGTCTTTATTCCAATAATTCACACGTGGAAACTTCAAGTACCCTGCATAATTGAACGGTTGATGTTGAAGAGCATAGATTATAAATCTATCGACATTACGAGCTTACTTCTCACAACAATCCCGTCGACTAGTCGTTCACATATCCAAGATCTATCATACATGTATGATGAATTCGGATCCATCACTATCATCGAAATCCAAGAGGCATTACTATTTTTGTTGAGTAAAAAAAAAAACACTATAAATACCTAGGCAATTTAGCTTTCATTTCAATTCAAGAGAAAATAAAAAATGACATGAACTACATAAATTACGTAGACATTTTAGAAAAAAATCACTACATAAACTGCACCTTCACTATATGAACAATCACAACTTAGTCATTTTAGATTTCAAGTTCACTTTAACGAAAATTTTTATGCAACAATTGAGGTTATCCAATTCCGTCGTAATGTAATTCAATATTCTAACACTAATTTTTTCAATAAAAAAAATTCAATAGCAATCCTAACAAATTAACAACTCATTCGAACCATTATCGGAATCGGCCATCACCCAAATCATTATCCAAGCTCCATCGCCTAAACCAACACCAACCATCGTCCAAACCATTCCAAAAATGACAATTAATCCATCAAATCCAAACTAAATCAACCATCGTCCAAATGCCCCAAACCAACCAAGTTCATCAAAACAACCATAAACAGTCCAAATCCATCAACCAACCGAAATAATTAAAACAAGTGGTTCACTAAACTAAACTAGAGATAAAGGATTAAAAATATACATTTGGGGCGACAATTTTGGGTTAGGTTTAAATTGCCATCAGTAACCGTAACCATTTCTTGATTTTATCTTTGGACTTGTAGGAGCTATACCGTTGGAAGAAAGAGAACACTCATCTGGTGATTACCATGTGGAGGGCAAAGATGATCGACCGGGTACATGACAGTGTGTATAAATTGAAACAAGCTGTACAAAAGGCATTTGCAGGGATCGGTGTCTACGGTCGGTGTCTATAATTATATGTATAAATTTATTTCTTTAATTTTTATCATCGATTGGAATAAAATATATGATCGATATCTTATTGATTAATTGTTTGTTTGCAGGAAAAGCAGTTGAAGAGGAAACCGAAGAAGATTGAGGTGTTTGAGAAGATACACACCAAGAAGGACGGTGAGCTTGACAAGGTGGTGTGGTGTGACGAAAGATTGAAGGAGACGACAATAAACATACTGTTTTTTTTAAGATTATAGCTCCTGATTTTATTTTATTTTTTGTTTCTTAAATTATTGAATTATTTTTTCAATCAAATAGTCAGTATCCGAGTTATAATTGTTGATTTTATTTTTGTAGGCTCAATACTTCGTACTAGAGAAGGAGATCATTGATCTGCTGTTTGCGGAGACGCAATGCGGTACGGAGCCGATCGAGGAGGAGATCAGTGACATGCAGAGGCAGGCGTTCCTCCAGGTGGCTGGGTGG
Organism: Drosera spatulata; assembly: GCA_035668315.1. NCBI lineage: Eukaryota > Viridiplantae > Streptophyta > Magnoliopsida > Caryophyllales > Droseraceae > Drosera > Drosera spatulata. The sequence goes on from JAOVYX010000780.1 coordinate 11,083, forward strand.
AAGAAAGGGAGCATGCATGGTCTTGGATTCGTCAGCTCCATGCTCTACTAGAAGGACACACTGTCCTCGAATACAAAGGAGTCTTCTTCGATCGATCCACGTGAATTCGCCGAGTGGAATGAGAACAATGCGGTGTTGATAGCACACGTTGACGAGCTAACATAGTTAGTCCGGCGGCTTTCACAACAGTATCAGTGCGGCAACAACCAGCTTGATCGACCTCCCCACCAGCCTCAGGATCCACCGTCCCCCCTCCTCCTTGGCGCGCTCGAGCACACTCATGTGCTTTAGACTTTGATGTTTGGTGCTTTTTGTTTGGTGGTTTGGTTATTTCGACAATAGTATCGTGTAACTTGTTTAATTCAAATTATGATATATAACTTGCATGTATGATTGGTGTTTGATGTTGGTTTGACACCCAAAATATATGGTTGTTTGTATATAGCAGACGAGGCTCGAATTCAGCTATTTTTTTCCCAAAAAACCAGATTTGCAACGAAAAAAAAAACCCTGTCGTCGCTAATCTGCGACAGATTTCGTTGCAAATCAATACAGTCCAGGAATAAGGTTTTGCCACGGAAGCAGGGAGTCCGTCGCTAATTTGCGACAACTTCTGTGACTATTTAGCGACTACTACGGTCTTCCGTCGCAAACCTGTTAGAAACAGATTCTACGACTAACATCTATTCTGTCGCTAATTACCGAAACGTCTGTCGCTAATATACGACGAATTTTCAAAGGTCGATCGCTAAATCAATTAGCGACTAGGTTTTTCTGTCACAATCTGTTCCAATCGTAAGTGCGTCGTTAAAAACTATTTGTGACAAAATTTACGACGGAAATGACTGTCGCAAATGGGGTGGATTTTTGTAGTGGTAGTCAGTTTGGAAGTTTAGGGTTAGAAGATTTTATTTGGGTTGTTATATGGAAAGACATTAGATCCTAATCAATAAATAACTTAAGATAATTTATCCTTTAACCTATAATGTTCGTTTTTCATTCGAGAGTAATTATTGTAATATTTACTTTAAAAAAATATCTTATTCGAATCAAAACCATGATTTCATTTATCAAATAGGTTATTCTAACAATATAACTATTGAGGGATTACACATATTGACTCAAAGGTATAGAAAAAAATATACATTAGGGTCAGGATGTTACATTGAATGCTTGAAGATGAACTAGATTAAAGAGTGTGCTATTAAATGGGATGGAACCTTGCAAACAGCTACTACTCAGATCAAGATTCCACATATGACAGGAAAGTCGATCACACTTGACCCCATCCCATTCGCAGCAATTACTCCCATTATCGGTCGTGTTCCAGGATAGAGTCTTCGGATTAGCAGATGGGCAGACAGACTGAGAGCAACTGATGGAAAAGCTTTGCTTGAACCCGAGCAAAGCCGATCTCTCAATATCACGACACAGGATGGGAGAAGAAGAGGTACAAGCCACGACACAAACTAATAGGCAGAAGATGAGCAAATGCAGCGCGTTCTTTTATACGGGCAGCCTTAGCTTATTGCACTAAATGATTAGATATAATCAAGTCATTATAGTCTTTAGTTAAAAGTCTAAAAGACTTAGAAAAAAAAATCATTGGAAGACTTGCAAAAGTTGCTAAAGACTTTGAAAAGTCGATAAAGACTAGTATTAAAGTACTGGAGCCAATTTACAAGTGGACTTTATATCTCTTACTCCGGTCATAGAAGAAATAACACAGAGTAGAGTTGGAATCATGGACGCGGTGTGTATATTATTCATTTTATCTTATAGGATTCTTGTGAGGATTAGCTTGTTCTTCTGTTTGTCTTTTGGAACACTTTCGTCTTGGCATAGTGACTGTTTTATTTTTACTTTCTTGTTTTAATTTTTACTTTTACAACTATTTTGGTTGCAGCAAATTTAATCCACTTCTTTTGGGGAAAAGAAAAACGGACGGATTGATTTGGATGACACAAGTGATTGGACTGATATATAGCAACTAGTTCTGTTGCATTAGTTCGGAAGGCACAAGTTATTGGTTCTGAAGAATCTTGGGTTTTCTTCTTAGGTTGCAGAACTGTTGCAGCACAAAATCCGCACGCATAAGTAAGTTGTTTCAGTAAAAAAACATAGCCTATTCGACCACTGTTGAATTTTGTAAAGAAGAGAGTGAGATAGATGAGGAGACACAGAAATTAACGAGGTTCAGACAATGCTTAG
>JAOVYX010000781.1:0-41912 GCA_035668315.1 Drosera spatulata
CCTACTTCCACTACTACATTTTAAACTCATATTTATAGAGTGAAGTGGGTGCTTATAAATATTAATTTGACGTGCTTGCGACGGCACCTATCACATATGAAGAGATTGATAGTATATCAATTGACCTGGAAGTGGGTCAAAATAAGCTGAAGAAATCATATGAGAAGATACAGCTTCTCAATGCAGTAGTGGAGACACTCACAAAAAAAAATGCTGAGCTACAAGCTCAAGTAGACATATGGAATGGAAAGTTCCTGTATTTACAAAAGATGCTAAACATGGGTCAATTCACATATGATCGATCAGGATTAGGATAGAAGTACTGGTTGAATGATTTTACACAATCAAAAGTGAGCAATAACGTCACAACAAGTAAAAAAGAGGTAAAGCAGACCTCTGCAAAAGTCTTACAGAAGGATAAAACCTCACCTGAACAAGGGAAACAAAGCATCAAAGTCTCTACTGCTCAATTTAAAAGAACTGAGCCAGTATGCAAAACATAAGTACAAACTGGTGCAAAGCATCACAAAGTGCATACAGCCTGGAACTATAAGATAGAGGTCACATAGACCTCAGTATGCACCAAATTACTCAGTATGGAACAATACTTCCAATACTGCATGGAGAAGATCATATCAGAAGCTTGTTTGCATATGCAAAATGCAACAAAGGGAATGGAAAAACACTTGTAGACCACCTAGAGCAATAAGACCAAGGATCTAGTGCTAAACTTGTGGCAAACCTAGTCACAAATTATTTGAATGTCGGACTCCACACAAGAAAATTATTCAGGTATGGGTACCCAAAACTAACAAGTAAGGACCCATATTTGTGGGTACCATAGACAAGATTTTCAATTCTTTGTTTCAGGAACAACAAGATGAAATATCGTACTTGGAAAGTGGGTGCTCAGGACACATGAGTGGGAATAAAAGCATATTGAAAGACTACAGGAAAGAGGAAGGACCACTAGTCATCTTCGGAGGAGGCAAGGTAGGTAAACTAAAGGTTATGGAACCCTTGGTACAGGTTCTCTAATCTTTAGAGATGTGGCTTATGTTAAAGGATTAGAACATAACTTGCTATCCATCAGTCAATTACTTAACAAGAATTATGATGTTTCCTTTACTCATGATTCATGTCAAGTAAAAGTTAAAGCCATCAATGAAGTCAAACCGAGAGGAACTAGAAAAGGAAACATTTATGCAGAAGACTTCAATTCATCCCAGTCAGCACAAATTACATGCTTTTATACTGAAGGTGCTGAAGATACAAAATGGTTATGACACAAAAGATTAGCTCACCTAAATTTCAAAACCATAGCTAAGCTGTCCTTAGAAAACTTGGTAAGAGGACTTCCTTCAATGAAGTTCAAGAAAGATAAGCTGTGTAAGTCATGTCAAGAAGGCAAGCAGACTAGAGCAAACTTCAAATCAATAACTTCATCAAAAACAGTTAGAGTCCTTGAACTGCTGCACATGGATCTTTTTGGTTCAGTAGAAGTAGAAAGCTTAATAGAAAGAAGTGTACTCTAGTTATAGTGGATGACTACTCAAGATATTCATGGGTAATATTTTTTGCATAAAAAGAGTGAAACTTGTAGCCTACTGACTAGGTTTCTAAGACAAATACAAAATGAAAAAGATACTGAGGTAGTCACAATTAGGAGTGATCATGGTACTGAATTTGATCAAACAGAAGTTGATAATTACTGTGATGATCATGGTATTGAACATAACTTTTCAACACTTAGGACACCTCAGCAAAATGGTGTAGCAGAAAGGAAAAATAAGACACTCATAGAAGCAGCCAGAACAATGCTTACTGATGCAGATTTACCTAAAAGCTTCTGGGCTGAAGCAGTAAACACTGTATGTTACGTTCAAAACAGGTGTCTTATACATAAGCTGCATAAAAAGACTCCTTATGAATTATGGAAAGAAAAGACACCAAGTGTCAAATACTTTCATGCTTTTAGAAATTTTGACCCTAAGACAGATGAAGGAACATTTCTAGGATATTTCACAACTAGTAAAGCCTTCAGAGTGTATAACAAGAGAACACAAACAGTTAAAAAGTCAGTTCATGTTTCTTTTGATGAATCTAAAATATTCATCCGTACTGCTAATGTCTTTGATGAGGAATCTGCATGCATAGATGATGAATAGGATGCAGACAAGAGCTCCGATATTGCAGAAAAGGATGAGCAGTCTGCAGACATACAAGAAAACCGTGTTGCAGCAGAGCCAGAACAGCCAATGATGCAGCAACAACTAGAGAACATCACCATTGATCAAGATAAAAGAAGATAGATCAAGGCATATACACAAGATGACATCATTGGAGACAAGGATGCACCAGTGCAGACTAGACGGACAATAACCAGAGAATGTCTGTCTGCATGCTTCATATCAGAAATGGAGCCAACGATAGTCAATGAAGCTCTGAGTGATTCAAACTAGATTGATGCCATGAAGAAAGAGCTAAAAGAATTTCAAAGGAATGAAGTTTGGTATCTGGTGTCCAGACCCAAAAAATATCCGGTTGTTGGTTGCAAATGGGTATACAGAAATAAGACTGAGGAAAATGGAATAGTTGTCAGAAACAAAGCCAGGCTAGTGGCAAAACGTTACTCACAAGAAGAAGGAATTGACTTTGATGAAACCTTTGCCCCTGTTGTAAGACTGTAAGAAATAAGAATGTTTCCTGCCTAGGCTGCATATCAAGGATTCAAAGTCTATCAGATGGATGTAAAGGGTGCCTTCCTCATGGAAAAGCTGTAAGAAGAGGTTTATGTTGAACAGCCTCCTGCATTTGAAGACTTTGAACATCCAAATCATGTCTACAGGTTAGACAAAGTATTATATGGCTTAAAACAAGCTCCTAGGGCATGGTATGAAACTCTCAACTTTTCTGCGTGAAAATAATTTTCAGAGAGGAAAGGTAGATACCATCATATTTCATTAGAAGCATAAGGAGCATACACTCTTAGTACAAATTTATGTGTATGATATTATATTTGACTGCACCAATAATAAATTGTGTGAGAGATTTGCTTCCTTAATGAAATCAAAATTTCAAATAAGTTTAATGGGAGAGCTAAAATATTTTCTAGGACTTCAGGTACAACAGTTAAACAGTGGAATATTCATAAATCAAGCTAAATACCTGAAAAATATTTTCAACAAATATGGACTAGAAAATGCAAGTCATATGAAAACGCCTATGAGCTCAGCTACAAAGATAGATAAAGATAAGAGTAGGAAAGGAGTTAAACAAACGATGTATAGGGGCATAATAAGATCACTTTTGTACCTAACTGCTAGCAGACTAGACATCCTATACTCAGTTTCTGTGTGTGCAAGTTATCAATTTGATCCCAAAGAATCCCATCACACTGCAGTAAAGAGAATCCTAATCTTTATCACCGCCATCATCATCACCTCCTGGAGATGGTGGTCTGCCTACTTTTGGTCTGGAAAGGTACTCCTGGACTTCAAGTATAGCAGCTCGAACATGCTTGTTAATTATTCTTTTGAGCACCAACCTTACTTTTTCAGAGTGGATAAACTCAACTTGATGCAGTTGAGCTTGTCTGTGCCTTTCGGTCTTCATTGTGGAGTCCTTCCATTCCAATACTCCACTGAAGCGGATGTAAGGCTCTTTTGCCCTATTCTTTGTCTGAGCAGCCTACTGTTGTAGTAGGAACATCTGCTCGATTTCTCCTTTAGTCATGCCTGAGATGTCCACTATCAGTGTTTTGGATACGTAATGATGAATAACTGCCGAGGTCATGAGGGAATCAATTTTGATCTGTTGCTCTTTGAGGTCTTCCTTTTCTTGGGAGGAGCAGCTTGTGGTAGTGTAGGGGCTACTCTCTTCTGTAGCCTGGTCTGAGGAGCAGTCTTCTGTAGAGTTGTCTATTGAGTAGCTCTCTGTAGTGCAGCCTTTTGTGGATTTGTTTTGCGCCTGCTTCAAAGGCTTCATCCTTTCTCCTCCACTCTTCTGCAAGCTCATCCTCAGCTAACTCTTCACCTTCTTCTGTAGGAGTTGGCTCGGGTGTTTTGCTTCCTACTGTTCTTCTCCTTCTGAGTTTGTGTTGTTGAGCAAAATCTTGCAGTATCGCCTCCTTCTGAGGCTTTCCTAGTAAGGCAACCATCTTTGTCCTATGTTCTTTGGCTTTCCTCTTAAGTTCTTCAACTAGTTTGAGAGCTTCTTCTAACTTTTGCCTCTGTTCAGGAGTTTCCTTCTCTGCTTCAACTTCTTCAGCTGTAACGCCCCCGACTTTCCGTGTCGGAAGACACATGAGCATTATGTTATCACCGACCCGGTCCGTGACAAGGCTAAACAAACCGAATGGGTTTTAGGGTATAGAAGTCAAGGAAAACTATAAACAGTAGCCACAGTCATAGCTTACAACTTCGAATACCTGTATAGTTACAACATTAGAGCGGAAGCTATGCAGATCGTTTATTATATTTAAACACAATAGACATCTGATCTGCTATAATATCCGAAGAACGTGAGATCATCTATATGCATGCAAGCTCACACTAAGAGCCTTCAGGTGCTATTGGGGGTATACCTGCAATTGAAAAACATAACCGTCGGCTAATGAAGCTCAGCAACCTCAAGTGCATTAATCCCAATTATAGGGAACTTCCGTTAACGGCTATGGCGACCGTCGAAAGTCCCTAAAACATTTTTATATATATAGGAAAATATGGGCGCCATATCACATAACATCGTTTCTCATTGCTTTATATGGCTTTGTATCGCTTTTAAGAGTCATTCCTTTCTTTTGCATTAATTAGGGTTCATGACTCGACTCAGAAGCGACAACTCCAAGGATATGACCGACTCGAAGTACAGAGATAAGATAAAGTGTCAATTATCAGCCGGGCTACCCAATAGATTCTGTTTTCGCACCTGCCTACTCTGTGCGTCTCCTTGCACCTCTTGTGCGCATTCAATGAGGTATCGTTTGTCTGCATTGAGATAATTTGGGCCTCCCTGCAGAGAGAAACCCGTGGCCCCGCCACAACGGCGTAGAAGCCGTTGCATGCATGCAAAGAGGATGGGGAATGCCCATCGCTCCCTAGCTAGTTCGCACCCGTGACGATGACTCAGAGGATAATACAGGAGTGCAATGACTCAAACTCAAGCCACCAAGGCTATTCAAAGCAATAGATGATCGCAATGGATCGAAGAAGGGACACTATGTTCGACCTTCTCAATAAATTCAGGAAAACGACCAACGATCCAACGGATCTACAAGGGATGTCAATGCCGTCCTTATCAGTTCAAGGAGGCGATATTTCTTATTCGTTTGTTTTTCATTAGTTCACATTGATAGTGTAACTATGCTCCCCATCCCCTGTTTCTTTTTTATTAATCATTTAGCAGTCGTTTTCATTTTATTTTCCTTCAGGGTATATATATTATAAGGGTGCATTCTAGTTCATTTCAACCCCAAATACCCCACCACATGTCAAACGTGATCGTATATGCACGTTTGACGTTATATTACCATGTGTATGTGTTATATATCTCAAATACGCATTTAGGTTTATGATTCGAGGCATGAAAATGTCATTTTCTTGGCCAGAAGGTCGTCGCGGGCACGACCGTGCGTATTTGAGACACTTCCCCGTCGCGGACGCGACGTGCCTGTGAACCAAATTCCCAGATTTTTCCCCTGTCGCGGGCACGACCCAGGATAGTCGCGGCCACGACTGTTCACTACCCGGAACCTGCAGGAAACCTCCGTCCAACACTACGGATCCCTCAATTCACACCACAATGCATCCAAATCATTTCACACACATCAAACACATCAAAACATGTCCCAAAGCATGCATGGAAGTAAAGAACGTGTGTGATCGAGCAAAAGAGGCATCTCGGACGAGTGAGATTACCTCGAACGCGTTTGATTTCCATAAACACACGATCACACGGATGGATCCGTTGACGTCCCCTGGCCGAGCTGCTGGCACTGTCTCCCCCTCCGGCTGTCGCTGTCCTTGTTCTTACGGCGTCGTGGTGATGATGCGATGATAACAGAGGTGGATTGATGATGAGATGATGAAAATGATGATGATGAGCGATGTGTGATAGTGATGATGGTGGCGGCTATCGGCTGCTGTTGAAGACGGCGTTGGTGGCTAGAGTCGGCAGAGATGATGGAGCGGAAGTGGCAGTGATGAGAGTGGGTGTGGTGATGGGAAGCAAATGGTGGTGGGAGTGGGAGAGGTGGAATGGAAAAGTGAGGGAGAGTGCGCGGGAGTGGAGGTGGGTGATATATCCCGTGCTATCCCACGATATGTCTCGTTCAGTCCATTATTCACCCAAATTTTGTAATATTAATCCATGAAAAATCTATTTGCATCGATATATTTATCCCGTATATGAAATTATGACCTCTCGAGTCATAATCCATTGTTTTTGGGATTAAAATCTCTAGCCTTACGCGCAATGTTTATAACATTATAACGTTGTAACGTTATTCGTTCGTAATATTTATTAGCGCGCTCGACTAGTCATCCCAAAATATTTCATCATCATATTTGATTTAATTAATCGAATATTTTCTTGGATTTAAATATATAACCTTTAATCTTGATTTATTTTAAAATCGTAACGTTATATATTCATTTTAAAACTCTCAAAATTCTAGGTATTACATCAGCAGTCCTCACTCGAATTATCTGGGGTTCATCATTATCATCGTCATATAGAAATAAAGAAGTTGTGGAGGTTGGTTGATCTGCTTCAGGTGCCCTTATTGTGATGGTTGTTGTTGTTGTTGTTGCTGGTTCGTCTACCATGATTTCTATGATGGTGATACCAGCTGTTCCAGTAGAGACTTGTTGTGGTGCTGGTCCTTCCAGGGTTTGAAGTGCAGCCTCAATGTCTTCGATCTCCTTCCGTGTATAACCCTTCTCGATTAGTTCCTTTCTGAATGGAGCCTGAGGACCTTCTTGGATTTTCTCAAAGCTCAGCATTATCTTCTCCTACCCCTATGAGTGCCAAAGCAACATTGGAATCATGTAGGGCTGCTACTTCTGGTGACTTGGGGGGAAGAGTCTTTGAAAATGAACCTTCCTCAATGGCTGTAATTTGTTGTATTAATTGATGTTCTGCAAGATTTTCAGTCTGCTGCACGTCTGCAGGTGTATTGCTAGTCTACACTACTATAAGTGTATCGCTCATCTGCACAGCCTCTTCAGCCTGTACGTCTGCTTCAATACCTCCATGTTGCACGTCTGCACCAGTATGCACATCTGCAGACTCTACCTTCATTTCAGTTGCTTTTCTCAGGGTAGGATCTTCTGTTTCTTTAGAAGATTGGAGTATGAGTTTCCTTTTTGGAGGCTTAGGAGCATTTGGAATCATCTTCTTTTTGGGCTTCTCATCCCTTTGTAGCATTGCAGACTATGTTGTAGACTTAGGTTTTGGTGGTGGTTGTGCCACTGTAGCATTCCTTGTCTTTGCCAGACTTGCTGGCAGTCTACCAATCATTTTTATGTCGATTTGCTTCGGCACCGCCCAAGGCCTTCCTTAAGCATCTGACGGCTTCAACTTGTCTTTCAGAATGATCCCCAATAGTCTGTCATAGAGAGGTTGTCTGGCCTCTACTGCACTGGTTAGTTAATACATCATCAGGCTAGCCCAGCTGATCTCGTGCTTTGTTAAGATTGCACACATAATCTCCTGCTGATCTTGTATGATCTGGTCTTTTGAAAATTCCCTAGACATGATGGCTTTCTTGACCACGTCTGCAAGGAATCTGTGTTCCTTTTATAGGAACTTCTTCATAGTTCTGATGCCTTCTTTCTGATGCTCAGTTCCAAGCATCGCAAGCCTTCCCTCTGTGATGACGCTTGTGGGAATCACCCTTGTGCCTTCATTGTGCAGCCTTAAGATACGCACCATATCCTCTACAATGATCTGGATCACTATTTTCTTGTGAATGTAACTGATTTCTTGAAAATTCCTCAAAACCCTAGAAATCTCGATGAACTCCATTACTTCATCGTCATAGATTCGACTAGGAGTTTCACACAAGTACTTGAGGCCGGCTTCTTGTATGCTGTCAGCAACTTCCTGGACTTCATTTAACTCGTGCGTCAGAGTTTCAAAGTCAACAACCACACCTGTTGGCAAATCTTTTCTTGCCGGGCTCGCTTGTGACTTTGATGAGTTGGAGGGTGTTGAGGAAGTGGGTTTGCCTGCCATTGTACTTCGTAAGAATTGAAATTCACAAAAATTTTCAGAAAGAGTTTAAGAGTTTGAAAATGATCAGAAAGAAAATTAAGAGAATTAGGGTTTCCTGATCACTTGAGAGAGAGAGAGAGAGAGAGAGAGAGAATCGTAAAGTGATTTTTATAACAGTTCTCTCTCCTTTTATAATTGCTGTTGATTTTTACCATTGAAGAAAAAAAACGTAATCGTTACATAGTTTCAAGAATTAATCTGCCCATTACGAAAATTAAGGAGATAATCATGAAAACTGTTTCTTCCTAAAAATAGTAGTAGTCGAGTGACACCTATCTCTGGTCTGCATGGCTTGTGCAGTACAGCAGTAGAGGAAAGTCACTCGTCTACATCACTTGAGAAACACATAGTGCTTTTCAAGTAGTGTGCTCGTCTGCATCCACACATGTAATAGAGCAGTAGAGCAGTATAGCAAAGTTACTCGTCTGTTTTCTTTGAAAAAACATTAAATCAAAAAACAATCCTGCTCGTCTGCATTTACACCTCTGGTAGAGCAGTAGAGCAATTTACATGGCCATTTTATTTATTTAAATCAATCATGCCGAGCTCTCCTCTGAATATGATAAATTTATTTTCATCTAAGGGTTTTGTAAAAAATATCTGCAATTTGTTTTTCAGTTGGAATATATTCCAACTTTATGTGACCTTTCTGCACGTGATCTCTGATTAAATGATATCTGATATCAATGTGCTTGGCCCTCGAGTGAAAAACAGGGTTTTCAGAAATAGCCATTGCACACGTATTGTCACAAAATATGTTTGTTTTAGAAAACTTAAGTCCATAATTTGCAAGCTGAGACCTCATCCATAGAACCTGTGCAGCACAGCTTCCTGCAACTATGTACTCTGCTGTTGTAGTGGAGGTTGAGACAGTGATCTACTTCTTGCTTAACCAAGAAATCAGCCTTGCACCTAAAAATTGACATGTTCCACTTGTGTTTTTTCTGTCAACCCTGAAACCTGCAAAGTCTGCACTTGAATATCTAGTTAGTATGAAATCTGAATCCTTTGGATACCATATACCCAGGTTAAGAGTTTCTTTGAGATATCTCAGGATTCTCTTAACTGTAGTATAGTGGGACTCTTTAGGTCAGATTGATACCTGGCGCAAACATAGGCTGAGTACTGGATGCCCGGCCTATGTCAGGAACATTCTTATGGCTTCTAATCTTGCAACTGGGCATAGGTCTCATCAAAGTCGATCCCTTCTTCTTGAGAGCACCCTTTGGCCACCAATCTAGCCTTGTTTCTAATAATTATTCCATTTTCATCAGATTTGTTTCTGAAGACCCGCTTGCAGCCAATAACTGGATAGGTCTTTGGTCTTGGCACAAGATACCATACTTGATTTCTTTTGAACTCATTTAGTTCTTCTTGCATGGCATCTATCTAGTTAGGATCACCGAGAGCTTGATCAATTGTTTTTGGCTCCATTTTTGAAATAAAGCAAGCAGACTGGCATTCCTTTGTGGTTGCCCTCCTCGTCTTCACTGGGACATCCTTGTCCTCAATTATGTCTCTCTCAGTGTATGTCTTGATCCATTTGCCTTGTCCTTATGCTGGTCAATGACAGTTTCTTCCAGTTTTTGCTCTGCTGCATCTTGTTGTGGGTCTGCTGCACCTTCTTTGCCTTCAGGGAGTACAGACGACTCTGCCTTTACTGTAGGGTCATTTTCCTCGTCTAAATCCTGTTCATCATCTATACATGCACATTCCTCATCAAGAACATCAACAGTACATATGGATGACTCAGATTCATCAAAAGAAACATGAACTGACTCTTCCACAGTTTGTGTTTCCTTGTTGAATACTCTGAAGGCCTTACTACATGTGGAATACCCTAGAAATATCCCTTCACTTATCTTAGGATCAAATTTCCCTAAGTGCAGTCTATCATTGTTGTGAACATAACATTTACACCAACATACATGAAAGTACTTAACGGTTGGTGTCTTTCCTTCCCATATTTCATATGGTGTTTTGTTATGTTGTTTAGTAATGAGGCATCCATTTTGCACATAACAAGCAGTATTTACTGTTTCAGCCCGAAAGCTCTTTGAAAGGTCTGCATCAGCGAGCATTGTTCTGGCTGCCTCAATGAGGGTTCCGTTTTTCCTTTCTGCAATACCATTTTGTTGTGGTGTTCTAGGTGCAGAAAAGTTATGCTTCATGCCATGATCATCACAGTATTTGTCAACCCTTGATTGATCAAATTCTGTGCCATGATCATTCCCTAATTGTGACCACATCTAAACCTTTTTCATTTTGCACTTGTCTGAGGAACCTAGTTAACAGACTACAAGTTTCACTTTTCTTGTGTAGGAAGATTAGCGAAGTATATCTCGACTAATCATCTACAATTACTAGTGTATATTTCTTCCTGCTTAAGCTCTCTACATCTACTGGTCCAAACAGATCCATGTGCAGTAGTTCAAGAACTCTTATGGTTTCTATTTGGTTAACAGATTTGAAACTTGCTCTAGTCTGTTTTCCTTCTTGACAAGGTCTGCATAGTTTATCCTTTTTTAACTTAACTTGAGGAAGGCCTCTTACTAAGTTATCTGAGGATAATTTTGTCATTGTTTTAAAGTTTAGATGTGCTAATCTCCTATGTCATAGCCAATTTATGTCATCTGCATCCTTAGTGTAAAAACATGTGACTTGTGCAGACTGTGATAAGTTGAAGTCTACTGCATAGATGTTTCCTAATCTATGACCTATCACTTTGACTTCTTTGGAATCTTTGTCTATGACTCTACAAGTGTCATTAGTAAAAGCCACTTCATAGTTCTTATCACACAGTTGGCTAATGGAAAGTAAATTATGTTCAAGCCCTTTGACATAAGCAACATTCCTAAAGATTAAGGAACCTGTACCAAGGGGGGTTTCATAACCTTTAGTTTTACCTGCTTTATCGCCACCAAACATGACCAAGGGGCCTTCTTCTTTTTTTGTAATCTTGCAATATTCTCTTGTTCCCCATCATGTGCCCTTACCAACCACTATCCAGATGCCATGCTTGATCCTGTATTTCTTACAATCACATATACAGCATTTGTACATGGTACCCATGAACATAGGTCCTCATTTGTTAGCCTTAGGTGTCCACACTCGAATAGGTTTCTTGTGTGGTACCCAACACTGAGGGGCTTTGTGGCCGGGCTTGCCACAACTGTAGCAGTAGACCTTTGGTTTAACCTTGGGTCGTCTACTTGGATGTTGCCATCCATTTTGTTGCATACTGCACATGCAGCAGTGTTGTTTGTATGGTCTCTTTGGCACGTGAAGAGGACTCTTATTCCATACAGTGTAATTTAGTGCAAACTGAGATTTTCTGAATCTCTTGTCATTTTGATAATGAGTTATGTACTCATTTTTCTTGACAGTATGCACCTTAGGAGGTTTCTTAACTTCTGTTTCTGCATTAGCAGAAGTTTGTGGTTTAAGGACTGATTAACAAGGACTTTTGTCTTGTTCTTACCCTTTGCAGCAGAGGAGTTCTAGTTCCTCTTCTGCACAGTCTTTGCAGAAGGTTCAACCTTCAGAGATTGTGCAGCAGAGACCTTACTGGTCTGCATCTTGGTTGCAGATGTCTCACCCTTCTGTAAGACTCTGTTAGAGATATTCTTTGTCTCTTTGATGCTGGCTTCAGACGAGTTGGTTACATCTAGGTGAGCCTGTTCACTTAGCCAACTCCTGTACCCAAGCCCAAACCTATCCCATGGACATTGTCCTGTGATCAATGCTTTTCACAGATACAGTGACTTACCATTCCATGCATCTACTTGGGCTTGGAGCTCCGTGTTTTTTTTGGTGAGTATGTCCACCATTTCAGAGAGAATTTTGACTTTCTCTTTTGATTCACTGAGTTTGTTGTCTACCTCAGTCAACTGACCCTTTAGGTTGTTAGTTTCTTGATAGGCGAGATTGTAATTCTTTTTAAGATTTACAATCAACTCAATGTTTTCTTTATTCTCTCTTAAGGGAGCAATAAAGCTTTCAGAGGTCTCTTGAAGAGCCTCTTTTAGTTCCTCATTTGAGGCATCAGAGTCGGAGAAGTCAAATACCTTTTTACCGTCGTCAGACCTGGCCATGAGACACAGTTGAGCATATGACATCTTTTCTCCTTCATCTGAGTCTATATCACTCTAAGCCTTTGCAGCATAGGCTCTTGCCTTCTTCTTCTTGTTGAAGGCTCCTTTTGGGTCTTTCTTCTTCTTATGTGCAGACGAGTCCTGTGACGGTCGTCTGCACTATGCAGCAAAGTGCCCTGGTTTGCCACAGTTATAGCAAACATCTCTGTCTGCTTCATTAGTTTTACCGACACTTAGTTTCTTCATATTCTTCTTTTTGAAGAGCTTTCTGAATTTCCTTCCCATGAGTACGAGCTCTTTAGTCATGCTTTTGTCCCTTGTAGACGAGGTGTTGCAACTCTCCTCGTCTTCCATAGTCTTCAAGATCCTCTCCTGAACTTTGAATGCCAGTGTCTTTTTCCTAGCTTCATCTATCTGCCTCTTCTGCTCCACCTTTAGATTATAGGTGTACAGAACGCCATAGAGTTATGCCAATCATATTCTGGCAAGGTCTCTGGACTTTCTAATGGCGGTTGTCGTCGTCCCCCAGGCCTCCCCGAGAGATCTCATGAACTTAAGGTTTACCACCTTATTATCGAAGGTTTTCCCTAAAGTTTTGAGATTATTGATGAGAACATTAAATCTTTCATAGAAGCTTGTAAGGTTCTCATCTGCTCTAATCGAGACCCAGTCGTACTGCTGCATGAGGACATCCTTCCTATTTTCGCGGATCTCGTTTGTGCCCTCATTTCTCAGCAGTAGTGCTTCCCATGCTTCCTTCGCTGTGTTGGTGTGGACCATAATCTCGAACATATCATCGTCCAGAGCCTTGTATATCTGATTCTTGGCTCTTCTGTCTACAGACACCAAATCCCAGTCGTCTCTCATCCATGGAGACTTAGACTTGTCAACTTCTCTGGTGGCATCCATTGGATCTGGCATTTTTGGATCATAAGGCCCATCTGTGATAATGTCATACATTCGTTTATTAATGGAATCCAGATGAGCCAACATTCTAAGTTTCCAATGGTTGAATTTATCGAAGGAGCAGGAAGGTGGCTCTCCACTATTAAGACACTTTGGTAGTTTTGGAGGAGCCATGATTGAATCTTCACAAGAATAAATTGTTAGTAACTTCTTTGCAGACTGATTTAAAAAGATATGACCTTTTCTTTTCAATAATTGTTAAGTCTAGAAAGATAGGCTTTGATACCAATTGAAAGTCCCAGAAATAACCTAGAGGGGGGATGAATAGGTTATCTAAAAAATTCTCCAGATAGTGCAGTGAAGTTATGGGTTAGTCTGCACTACCTGAGTCTACTTCAGTATTGCGTAAGTTCTGCAGTTAAGACTTTAGCTTTATAAAGCTTGTCTCTTTGGATTTAAAGTTCTTTACTAACAGTTCTAGGAATGATAAGTGCGGAAAAGTAAATAACACAGGATTTTTATACTTGTTCAGACATCTGCTACCAACAAGTAACAGAAGCTTAGTCTAGTCTTCCCTTGATCATGACCAGTGTAGTCAAGCCAAGAGGAGGTTCACTATCCTCTTGTTTGTGGCTTACAAGAAAACCCCTTCAGAACAAGATCTTACTTGCTAAAGGATGAAGAACCAAGATCTTGCAGCGCTCTACTGTAGTTATTGTTCTTCACTTGCAGACTAATGAACCTTCTTCATAACTCCTGAATCGATGCGCAGCAAGTCTTCAAGGTTTTTCTTTCTTTAAAAGCTCTCAAATGATGTTCAACATTTCTCAGACTCGTCAACCTGGTTCTCTGCGTTGTCAGCCCCCTTTTATAGGCTCAGGAAATCAGAACCCATGACTGTACTATCTGGTAGTGATAGCTTTTCTCTAGTGTAGTAGACTGACTTGGCTTCACCTTTTCTGATTCAGTACACATCACCATTGCCTCAGCTTCTCGTTTTTTATCCCTTTCTTGTTCCTTTCCATTCCAGCACAACTCATACTGCACTAAGTCTTATGCACCAGGTCTGCTGTACACCTCTGCTGCAATCTCTACTGCACCTCTGTTGCAGCCTCTACTGCAGCCCTACTGTCAGCCTCTGCTGCACCTCGGCTGCATGAGCTCTGCTGCACAGTCTTCATATCCAGTCTTTCTGCAACTTTACCTGCATCAAGTACTACAGCCAGTCTGCTGTAACTCAGCTCCCACTCAACAGCTTCCACTCCTCATCTGCTCATCCTGCTAGTGTAGCTTTGTCTGCACCCAGCACTGGATCAGTCTTCTGTAATTCAGCTTGCATACTTACACTGCGATATGACTCACTTCTCTTTGCTGCTGGAACTGGCCTTGAACATAGAAAGGATCCTAGATCATGGGAACACTGAGACCTTTTGTTGCATTTGATTGATCTTTGGCATGTAAATTTTAGTCCCTCTAGTAGTCTGCACCACTCAGGTCATTCGCACTCTACTGCACTTGTGTGCCCCTTGCACCCAGCTGCACTTTGCCACATCTGCGGTCCTAGTCTGCAACTACTTAACTAACTATTACATCCTAAGTATCTAATATATACATAATTTCTTCCTAAGTTTTGTTCATCAATTTCTATACAAGTGGAGGGATTGCACATTTGTAACTCCCATACTCAACCAAAATCTTGTTAATTGCATCGTAAATATTTTTACCCATATGTGGCGGAGACAGGATAACAAACTTAATCAATCTCTTATGCAATATCCAATTTTTATCGATATAGTGTGTCGTCACAGCCATATACCCATCATTGACGATAGAAGTCTACAAATCAGTAGTAAAGTAAATTCTACCCGTATAATTCTGGATCACTTCTTTAAACTTTGTCTTTTCTTGGTTGAATAACTTATGAATATCATTCAGCAATGTACCCCTACTTATGGGACTGTAGTTAGGGTATAGATACGAAAACAGCTTTCTAAAATCTGCATACTCAATGAATAGCAAAGGAAGTTCTTTTTTCACAATTAAAGGCAGGATCATCTCCCGCACGACATCTGGGTCAATCTTAGGGTTCTTAAGAGCAAGCATGCCCTCGGACTGCTGCATGAGCATTTGACCAATGCCCTTATTCTCTCGTTTAGGACACCTCTTCATATGGTTATTCAAACTAGTGGTCCCATTTTTTCTAGGATCAGCCAAGAACACTCTCGAGCATTTGTTACATCGAGCTTTAGGCTTACCATCTATTACCTCTAAAAGAGTAAACCACATCCGACACGCCGCTGCCCTGGTTCTGGTTCTCTTGTTAGCCACAGTAGACTCCTCTCCATCACCTTCTAGCTCTTCTCCATCTCCAATTTCCATAATATCTTGAGGCTTTGAAGAAGAAGGTTGAAGTTGAGACATAGACATGTTGGCCACTGACATGATCGACTCGGTTCCCTCAACATTTGTAGACATTTTTCTTGTAAAAAAAAAAAAAAATTTGATCAATGATCATCGCGTACAAAAGGAAAATAAAAATGAATCAAACTTATCGAACAAACAGTTTGCTTCAAAATTCAAAGCAGCATATAGTTGAAGAAGAACTGTAAGAAAAAAAATTGTAAGAAAAGTGGGAAAATTTGAGATTTTGAATAAGTTATTCTAAATTTTCAAACCACATACACTAACAAATACTATCTTAATCTCTTATCATACAAACGATCTCCCTTCATCTCACTTTTGAACTTCAACAATCACAGTTAAACTCAAACAATTTAAATCCAATATCATACCAAAAACACAAATTTCATCAGAATCCTAATTGAGAGAGAACAATTGAATCAAAATTTCAACATTAATCATACCAAAATCAACAATAAAATACACCAAAAACCCAAAACAAACAATTGAATCAAAATCCTAAAAAATCATATCAAAATTGTCGGGTGAATCATTGATGAGATGGATATTGAGAGAGAACATGCCTTAAGTTTTCTAACGTGAACTAGGGGATGCTAAGAGATTGAGAGAGGGTTGCTTAGATCTAGGGGAGATGTTGAGGGCTCATCGTTGATGAGAGAGTAGAGACTGAGAGAGACTGCTGAGATTGTGAAAGTAGGGTTGGAGAAGTTCAACATTAGAGGAGGAGAAGGGGCTGGGCCACCATGGATCTTGGCCCATTGTTTGACTTAGGCTCAGATTAGACTACTGGCCAGTATTGGGGTCCATATTAGACATGGTAATCGGGTCAGCTAATTGGGTTCTAATTGATTTTATTCTTATCAGTTAATCGGTTTATATAATCGGTTAATCGGTTCAAAATCGAGGGTTAATTGGTTCACAATCGATGGTTAATCGGTTCAAAATCCACCCAAACCGATTAATTAATCGGTTTTATTTTGAAAACTGATGAATACAAAAATAAAGATATCGGTCTTCGTCGAAAAGATAGAATCATACGGATATGAAAAAGGAGAGCAATGACGAAATAGAAGTACGAAAGATAAAAGCTCTTATCTCGAAAATTATCTTAGCATACTAAAGATAATTTTCTAAAAGATAAGTTATCTTAATAGCATAATATAAAGTCTATAAATAGGGAGGAGTCAAGGAACAATCCCCCAATCCAATATACATACACACACTTTCAATGCAAAGTTAACACCATTCTCCTACTTCGGTTTTGGCTATTGACGAATGATCCCATCATCATCATTAACTAGATCGGCAATTCGTGATTGTACGATCTCATCACTGTTTTTGGTACAAATAGATTGGCGCGTCAGGTAGGGATCCTTTGACTCAATGGAAAGAAAAACTAGAAGTCGGACGAGTCAGGAAGTCGGCGGAACCGATCTTCAAAGAACAAATGATAAAGAGCAACGCACATCAAGCAGGACCCAGGATAATTCACCAATCGAAAGTCAAGAAGAACAAAATCAAAGTCAAATACCTATTGGGATGCAAACTCTGTTAAGAACTTACAAAAGAGATGCAGAGATCAGTGGAGGAAACTATTAAGAAATTGATCACCACAAATCAAGGAAGGGAGGTAAGAGCTGAACCATCAAAATTAAACTATGCTTTCAAGACAAAGCATGGGGTACCCTTGAACGATCCAATAAGTCTAGATGAGGAATACAACCCCGAAACTCCAGAACTGAACAAAGACATGGCTGGAATGATCCAGCAAATGATCGAAAAGAAATTGGGAAGCCTAGATAAAACTGAAAGAAAAATGAGCATCTTCTTTCTCTGAAAGGATACTTAGAGGAAGGCCACCAAGTCGATTTAAAGTACCGCGGTTTGCGATCTACGATGGAACGACTGACCCAAGCACACATGTTCAGAATTACGAATCACTCATGGATATTTACGGAGCAAATGAAGTAATCTTGTGTAAAGTTTTCCCAATAACTCTGAAAAGAGCCGCTTGTTCATGGTTCAATAACCTTCCATCGTCCAGTATAGACTCATTCACAGATCTCGCAAAGTCATTCACAAGGCACTTCATCTACAGCCGAGGAACCAGGGTAACCTTAAATCACTTACGATAGATTTACCAGAGACCAGATGAGAAACTATCCGAATACATCAAAATGTTTAATTTTGTAGACGTGAAGACAGAGAATATAAATGAAGAGCTGAAATCAGAAGCACTCATCAACGGGGTCAGAAATTCGGATCTATTTTATCAATTAAATCTGAAATCCCCTTGGAGTTACAATGATCTAATAGACGAATTAAGTAGACATGAGGGGGCAGAGGCCGCCATGCTTATCAGGGAAAGAGAAAAAGGAACAAGAAGCCGATTTGATAGATTCCCATCAGGCAAGAACCAAACTCGGCCAAGTAAAGGAAAGAAGATAGGCTCTGACAATCAGAAGCAAGAAGATTGGAAATAATATTCTCAAGCCATACCCCACTTAATACGACAAGAAAAGAAGTCCTATAAGCAGCATGGGGAGAGAATCTCTTAACAAAGGATCCAGAAAAGTTGAGGTTTGCACGGGGGGAAAAGGACACGACTAGATATTGCATATACCATCAAGATCACGGTCATGATACTGAGGAATACAAACACTTGAAAAACGCAATCAAAGACTTGATAAGGAGAGGATATTTGAAGAAATTCGTGAAAAATCAATACTCTGGGCCAAAAAACCCACCTACGCAAGAAGGAAGTCGGCCCCCTTTGGATGACAATCCAACACCACCACAAAGACCAAGGATCCATCTAATAATAGGAGGATCGCTGCCAATGGAGAATTTCTCATTATCCGAGTCAAAGACTAGCGAAAGTCCGAAAATCCGAGAAACCAAAAGAGCCCGCTATGAACCTGAGGTAAGTTTCGGACCCAGAGATGGAGAAGGAGTTACATTCCTACACGCCGATCCCCTTATAGTAACTCTGCATATTGGAGACTTTGACGTGGAGAAGATATTGATAGATACAGGATCATCAGCGGACATCTTGTACTTCATTACAATAAAAAGAATAGGATTAACAGAAAAAGACCTGCGACCATGTCGGGTACCACTAATTGAGTTTACGAGAAGCTCAATATTACCGAAATTGTACATAACCCTTACCCTAACAATAGGAGATGAAAGAACGAGAAAAACGATCACGAGGAAAACTGAATTTACGATGGTGGACCTTCCGTCGGCATATAATTAAATACTAGGAAGACCGTCCATCATAGACAGGAAGATGATAATCGCACTAGGATATATGATGATTAAATTTTCGACCCCATATGGAGAAGGTGAATTGAAAGGAGATCAAAAAGAAGCCCAGCAATGCTACTTAGTAACCTGAAAACAGAACCAACTCGGACAAATACCCAAGGATACAATGCAGTTGCAACTGGATCCAAGAGAAGAAAAGAAGGGCCCAGAACCAATGGAAGAATTGATCGAAATTCCCCTACAGCAAGGGGACAACTCAAAATGCATAAAAATTGGAGCTTTGTTACAAGAGCCTATCCGATCCGAGCTGATTACATTCCCAAGAAATAACTCAGATGTTTTTGTATGGCAAACATCCAGCATGTCAGGAATCAGTCGAGAAGTTATCGAACATCGACTCTCTGTAGATCCAAATATGAGGCCGGTAAAGCAAAAAATGAGGCAATTTGCATCGGAAAGAAACCAGGATATAGTAGAGGAGGTAGAAAAGCTCATGATAGCAAACTTCATACAAGAGGTCGATTACCCGGAATGGCTGTCCAATGTAGTCATGGTAAAAAAAGTCTAATGGCAAATGGAGAATGTGCGTGGATTTTATCGACTTAAATAAAGCTTGCCCCAAGGATTGTTATCCTTTACCTCGGATTGATCAGCTGGTGGATTCAACATCTGGACATCAATTATTATCTTTCATGGATGCGTTTTTCGGGTACAATCAGATTTTCATGGCAAAAGAAGATCAAAATAAGACCTCCTTCATAACCAAGCAAGGGACTTATTGCTATATAATGATGCCTTTTGGCTTGAAGAAATCTAGAGCAACATATCAAAGGCTAGTGAACAAGATTTTCCAACCCTTGCTGAAAACAACGATGGAAGTCTATGTGGATGACATGTTGACAAAGTCTATCAGAAAAGAAGAACATCTAGCCAACTTATCAGAAACTTTTTTCGTTGTTAAGGAAATACAATATGAAGCTCAACCCGACCAAATGTGCATTCGGAGTGACCATCGAAATTTTTTTAGGATATTTAATCACAAATAGAGGAATTGAAGCGAACCCAGCCAAGATTGAAGCTATACTTTGAATGGAACCTCCAAGAACCAAAAAAGAAGTTCAAAAGTTGACAGGATGTTTAGCAGCTCTGGGAAGATTTATGTCAAAAGGAGCAGAAAGAACCTTGCCCTTCTTCAAAGCATTATAAGGCGCAAAAACAAACCTTGAATGGGGCCCGGACTACCAAAAAGATTTTTGAGGATTTGAAGACTTATCTCGCACAAATCCCTTTACTAACAAAACCACAAGGAGGAGAAAAGCTTTATCTTTACATGGTAGCCTCTGAAGAAGTCGTCTCGGTAGCTCTTATCCAAATGGAAGACAATATACAAAGGCGAGTGTACTTTGTAAGTAAGGTACTTCATGATGTAGAGACGAGTTACCCGAAGATTGAAAAGGTAGCATTTGCTTTAATCATCGTCGCAAGGAAACTTTGTCCTTACTTTCAAGCACACCTAATCACCGTGATTACTGACTTACCATTAAGGCAAGTATTATACAAATCGAAGACCTCAGGAAGATTGATAAAATGGTCAGTCAAACTTAGTGAATTCGAGATTTCCTACAAAGAACGAACAACAGTCAAAGCCCAAGCGCTTGTCGACTTCCTTGCCGAATGCTATTTCGGAAACGAGTTACAACCTTCTGAGATGAACAACACCGATAAATCAGATGAGAACTTTTGGAAAGCTTACACAGATGGTTCTTCTTTGATCCGAGGGGTTGGGGTAGGCGTCCTACTTCAATCTCCAGAAGGATGGAAACTCCCATGCACAGTAAAGTTAAACTTCAAAGCCACCAACAACATGGCCGAATATGAAGCCTTAATTACAGCATTACGATTGGCCAAACACCTGGGAGTAACTTGTTTGAAGGTTTATTTAGATTCACAGTTGGTAGTAGAACAAGTTTCAGAAAGATGTGAAGTCAAAAAAGAGCTGATCGGATCCCGAAATGCCGCTGTAAAGATCACAAAGGGATTTACCGAATTTGCAATTCAGCAAATCCCTCGTTGGGAGAATGGGATAGCAGATATGCTCAGCCAGAATCCAGACATATCAAAGGTACCGGATGGAAGATTATATACGGAGATAGTCCTAAAGCCAAGAAGGGAAGACGGAGAATCAATAAACCCAATCGACCACGAACCATCTTGGATGGACGGAATCATGCTCTATCTCAAGACTGGATTACTTCCTGACGAATACAATGAAGTCCAGAAGATAAGAAGGAAAGCACCTTACTTTACAATCATCAACGAACAATTATACAAAAGGGGTTTCTCCTCACCCCTTCTCAAATGCATAGGACTGACTAACGCACAGTTAATCTTGAAAGAAGTTCATGAAAGCATTTATGGAAATCACCATGGCGCAAGAACCCTTGATTTGAAGTGCTTAAGACAAGGATACTATTGGTCGACCATGAGAAAGGACGCACAAGAGTATGTGAAAAGATGCGACAGGTGCCAAAAAACTGCCGACTTGATGTAAAAGCCGACCTCAAGTCTTACTCCAATAGAAATACCATGGGTCTTCGCACAATGGGGGATTGACATCCTCGGACCTTTCCTGATAGTCATCGCACAAAAGAAGTTCGTGATTATAGCAGTTGAATATTTTACCAAGTTGGTGGAAGGCGAAGCAGTTGCCAAAATTTTAGATAAAGCAATGAGGGATTTCATACGAAAGTCAGTAGTGTGCTGATTTGGAATTCCGCGTACTCTCATCTCAGATAACGGTTTTCAGTTCACAAGTTCAAACTTCACCGAGTTCTATGCTAAGCTTGGAATCGAACAAAGGTTTGCCTTGGTAAAACACCCGTAGACCAATGGACAAGTTGAAGCAGTCAACAAAGAAATCAAAAAAGTGTTAACAAGAAGGCTTCGGGACCCGAAGAGTTCCTAGGCAGAAAAACTCCCCATGGTCTTGTGGGCATATCGGACTACACCAAAGAGGTCCTTCGGAGAAAGTCCTTTCAACCTACCTTTTGGAGTTAAAGCAGTTATACCGGTAGAAATCCTAGAACCAACAGTTCGAGTCCAAAATTATTCATTAGAAGTCAGCCAGAGCAGAAGACGAGAAAAAACTGGATTTTTTGGAAGAACGGCGAGAGATAGCATCAATTCGACAAAAAGCATTCCAACAAAGAATAGCAGAATACTTTAATAAGAGAGTAAGACATAGAGATCTGAAGGTTGGCGATTTAGTCCTTCGAAAAGCTGAATTCGAAACTCGAAAAGGAGGGAAGTTAGCTGAAAAATAGGAAGGACCATTTAGAGTGGAAGCAGTGCTGGATCGTGGGGCATACAAAATAGCTCGGATCAGAGGAGGACAAATGCAAAGAACTTTCAATATGGATGATTTGAAATACTATTATCCATGATAATGTTGTCCTTGGATTTAAAAGTAATGAAATAAGCATTCTTTTTCTTTGCACAAAAATATGAAGTACCTTAAAAAGACCTACTTTGATAGGCCCTATCCTTAGTGGATAGTATAAACAAAGACCTACCTCGATAGGCCCTATCCTTAGGGGATAGTATAAACAAAGACCTACCTCGGTAGGCCCTATCCTTAGGGGATAGTATAAACAAAGACCTACCTCGGTAGGCCCTATCCTTAGTGGATAGTATAAACAAAGACCTATCTCGGAAGGCCCTGTCCCAAGAGGATAGTTCAAACCAAAGATTAACTCGGATAAAGCAGACACAACACATGTTTAAATGGGAACAACATCCGACTCGAAATTGGTTAAAATCAAAGAAAGTACAACCCGGTTCGAACAACTACACATCTGAAGTTCCGGCTAAGACAGCAGCAGGTTTCACTAATTCTGCTTCAATCCTCACATCTTCAACCGCGGCAACTTCAGGAGGTAGATGACCTTCCCAATCCGGAGGGCAATCGCCATCTCGGAGATCGAAAGTTGGAGAGCCGACAAATCAGGATGTTTCCTGATAAGACGAGCAAACTCTAAGAAAGCATTTTCTGTTCCATCATCATAACCCTTGTTCACCTCATTTTGGAACTTGGATGACTTCTTAAAGCTGTCCACCGCGGCCAACTTTTCTTCCTCTACACAAGATTGAAGGGCCTCAGCCAGCCGAGTATCGAAGCTAGACCGAAGAGAATGGAAGTCGGAAGCGAGCTTGTCCTTAACCTAGGATAAAGAGCTCAGATTCGCTTTTACTTCGTTAAGAGCCTCGTCTCTAACAAGAAGCTCAGCCAGAAGTTGATCCCTCTTCTCTGTAGCAGACTTAAGAGCGAGATCCTTTTCTTTCAGCGACTTCTTGAGGTTCGATAACTCGGCAATCTTCACCTTGTAGTATTCCAAGTCGCCGGTGGTGATTTCGAATTGATTCACTAAACCCACAAAATGGCTCAAAGCTTGATGCATGGCAAGACAAGCATTGTCCACTGTGTTATCCATATCCAAAGAAGGGTATGTAAGAATATTTCGATCAGAGAGAAGAAGAGTTGATTCTAGAGTAACCCTACTCTTCAAACCAGAAGAACTTGAAGAAGCTTGGCTATCCACTTTCCAAGTCGACTTAAAGTAAGACAAGCCGTCCTCCTCCTGAACAATTTCACCTTCCACCTCGGAACAAATCGGCCTAAAAACAATTCCCTCGGAATGTGCTGCGGCAGAACGAAGAGGGTAGGCCCTGATCGGTGAAATAGTATGAGGCCTCTATTCAAATCTTCGAGTTTCCAACTCTTCCACGATGATAGTTGGAGGCTTGAAGCTCGGGGCAATGGTGGGTTCACTAGCCGATGTAGTCCCCTTGGCAGGGGCTTGAGAAGATGAAGCCGGTTCAGCAGTAGAAGATGCTAGTTTACCTTTCTTCTTAGCCAGGCGTCGAGAGAGCTGATCCAACCGAGGAGCCATATTCGTTGGAGTATGAGAGACTGGGAAGGAAGACAGAAATATCAAGTCAGAAAAACCGCAAATCGGATAAAAAATAACAAAAACAATACTTACTGAATTGATGATCCAACAAACTATCCCTGGTCACCAGGAAAAAGAACTCGGAAGGACCGTTTTCCCTCAGGCAATCCTTCAACATTTTCAAGTTTTCTTTCTCGGTATTATCTAGGCGGATCTTCAGGGCCGACTGAATGCTAACATTGGAAGACCACCGACTTGGAATAGTCCAACCAAAAGTAGAGTTGACTAAAAAGAAAGAAGTCTTAAACCCTTTAAGAGTGTCGGGGATATTCGTGATAAACTTAAGACCAGGACGGGCTGAAAAATAATACCAATCCTCGTTGGACGAATAACAAACCTTGTAGCATTTAAGAAAGAGGTTAACAGAAACCTCGGATCCAAGGATACTGGCTTTCTTGGCATACATGAAGAATCCGATAGCAAGCTGGATCGAATTTAGGATGAGAGTGGAAGGTGTCATATTAAGTCGGATAAAAAGAGAAGAAAGAAAGGCATGAATAGGAAACTGAAAACCGACCTCCAACATATTTGTATAAATAGGAAGTCGGTGAAGCGGAAATTCATGACAGATGGGAAAAGGGTTAGGAAGTTCTAAGTCGTAGAACTGATGCAACCCAAAAGTGGATCTAATCGTATCCTAGTCCTCATCAGTAATATCGGAAAAACTACTTAACACATTTGGAGGAAAGGGCCGAATTGCTTCCAAAGGTTCGACTTCTAACAAAGCATCATCATCTAAAGGAACTTGAGAATCTAAGGGTTTAGATGCAGAAGCCTCGAAAGGGGTTGGGTTTCCAGACTACATACTGAAATAACAAAATGAAAGGTTGAAGACGAAGTATTAAAAAGAAAATCTGAACTAAGGAAGCCGGTGAAGAGCAAAGGAAACGATCTCGAAACTAAACTCGGACGATTGGAAGAGATGAGAAATTCTCATAAGCGAAAGCAAAGGAAAAAGAGAAAGAATTGAGAGAATGACCCATATATATATATAAAGGAGACGGTGAAGGATTTCAAAACCCTAGCAAGCTTCCACCACACGATGAAAACACATCCAAAGGATGCAAATGAGCCACGTCAGCAAGCAGAAGTAAGACAAAACGTCAAACATCCAATCAAGGAGACATTAATGATGGAAGGGGAAGCATCATGACTAATCATTTCTGAACGCATGGTTTCGAGACGAAAAAGGAATCAAAGAATCTGACAGGAAAGAAGAAACACGCAACATGACAGACCAAAAGAAAACGAACTCCTAACTCGGAAAAATATGAGGAGAACCGAACTCCTAAATAAAGATATCGGTCTTCGTCGAAAAGATAGAATCATACGGATATGAAAAAGAAGAGTAATGACGAAATAGAAGTACGAAAGATAAAAGCTCTTATCTCGAAAATTATCTTAGCATACTAAAGATAATTTTCTAAAAGATAAGTTATCTTAATAGCATAATTTAAAGTCTATAAATAGGAATGAGTCAATGAACAATCCCCCAATCCAATATACATACACACACTTTCAATATAAAGTTAACACCATTCTCCTACTTCGGTTTTGGCTATTGACAGACGATCCCATTATCATCATTAACTAGATCGACAATTCGTGATTGTACGATCTCATCACTATTTTTGATACAAACAAAAATCAAAATCGTACCAATTATTAAATAATTTATCTATTTTGTTTTATCGTTTTCGATTTCGGATCGATAATTGGTTTCGGTTTATGTTTGACATCCTTACCATGCCGGTATAGGATGGTCCGATTCTTCGGGGAATAGATCCGGGACGTGTTTTCCGGAACATTTTTGTTCACCCCCGACACCAAATAGCGGCTCAAACGCCAACTCCCCGCAACAAACAATGCTTGCTCTATCCTTCCCCAAGTCCTCTCCCTCTCCTCACACCAGGCACCACACCACCAAAAACATCAAACCCTCTCAAACCCCCCAAATCCCTCCACCTTGGCTCCACAAACCCCTCAACGCACTCCTCTCCATCTCCCTCTCCCTCTCCCTCACCATCTCCTCTCCCTCCATCGCCCTCGACTCCGTCCCCGCTCCGTCTCCGTTGTCGTCGGCGGCTGCGGCGGAGGCGGTGGGGACGGAGGAGTATTGTGGAGGAGAGGAGGACGAGGGGAGGGAAGAGAGGGGTGGTGAGGATGGGGTGGTGACGAACGAGGGGATTGTGGAGGAGGCGTGGGAGATTGTGATGGATAGCTTCTTGGATGCCAAGGGGCGTGGGTGGTCGCCCGAATACTGGCTTGTAATATTTTTATCCCCATTTGATTGCCTACAACTTCGAATGATAGTCATACTGTTGATTATTCTGTCGGTGCTGAGTAATTCTATATGGTGTTCTCTTTCGATTTCTTGAGGTGTCTTTGTCTTGCGAAATGTTTATTAGCAAGTGTGCGCTAGTAAGTTGTGCTCTTCCCGTCCCAATATAAGCACAACTCAGTATTGGGAGGAAGTTTGTTGAGTAAAATTTTGAATTTTGACTTAGGTGATGGAACGATGAAACATCATTTTATGCAAAACCGTCATGTGATGTTTATAGTATTATATGTTATGTAATCTCTTACGATGTTAAGATAAAAATCAATCGTTTCATTGTTTAGTACAACTATGGAGCACTTGAGTTCGGAAGTATGAGTTGGATACTGCGTACTGGTTGCATATATCACGATTTGACGGGAAAGAGATAGTAATAAACATAGCTGCCTAGTGCCTACACAATTTAAAAGATATCCAATTTGGCCTTGCCCGGCTATGTAGGAGCGAGAAGGTAGCCTGATTGTCCTATGTCATCTAGCTTACTCTAGAGTCTAGACCATTGTGATAGAGCAAGAGATATTTCTTTGCTTAAGTTCTGCAGTACACTAAATCATGGGATGCATCGTTCGCATATGGGATAGAGATGTAGTGTCGATTCAGTGAAGAGTGAAGAGTACGGAAGAGGCCTTGTCACACTTCTTTCCAAGGACTAGGCCATGTTTATCAATATTCAATAGTTAGATTGTTTTCCTCCAATCATCAAATTTGATTGTGAATCGAAATTCGAAAGGAAAAAGGGTCAGGTAGAAGGCATTTGCTTCTAGAAGGTGACCATCATGAAATATAGGTTGACTTGTTAATCCTGTCTCCTTATCCCTATGTTTGCCCTTCTATTCCGTGTTAGAATAACCAGACTGACTTTCCACTTGCAGCAGCAGAAGAACTATATATTAAGGAGTTCAATCCATAGCAGAGCGAAGGCTCATGATGTCATTCGAAAGATGCTGGCAAGTCTCGGCGATCCTTATACGCGTTATCTGTCACCTGAAGAGGTAGTTATGCTTTGTTCAGTTCTTCTTGAAACGTATTCTGCTATAAGCTTCTGCAAGTGATATATATGTAATAAGTAAAGGAGCAAACTTATTGTATCTCTTCACTTGCCAGACTTGTGGGAAAATGCTAAAGGATATACTATCACACAGTGATGGAAGTTATACTATAGTCCGCTTACTTGCTCTGGAACATAATTCTTGATGTCTCTATTTTACCTGTTTATTCTTTGAGAAGCTTATATGTGGATGCTGTTTTTGGATAGTCATTTCTTTTACGATGTGGCTTTATGTCAATTAGTTGAATCTTGTCTCTATTCCAAATTGTGTCCTTATATCACTTCTTTTGATCTCCTTGCTTGTCTAGGGGAATTTGCAATAGGTAGGTTTGAATGATTGCCCAGTCAACTAGCCTATGAGATAAGACTAGATCTTTAGAATCACCTTGGTTAGGATTCTGGGACTAGATATTGGGCAATAAGTTAGGGGTTTGATGTCAGGTTGAATGTTTGTAAAAAAAGAGAAACAAAAGTTCTGGAGGACATGCTCGGCTTATTGATGTCTTGTGTCAAGAATAGCTTGATCAAAGTTTAAGTCCTGACTAAAAAAGTCTCGAAATTTGTAAGGTAAAACCTGCTTACATCTTTTTCTGGCATACCCTGCTTTATGCAGTAGTTCTACCTCTAGATAAGTTGAGTCGAGTCGTTGAGTTGGTGTCATGAATGTTCTCATTGTAGTTAGCGTTAAACAAAAGTTCTTAGTCTCTCCTTCTAAGTTTGTGAATTTGATGGCATGTATCTTTGATGATAGTTTTCCAAGATGGCAAGGTATGACATGACTGGAATTGGAATAAACTTAAGAGAGGTCCCAGACACAGGTGGAAGCTTCAAAGTGAAAGTATTAGGCCTCATATTGGATGGGCCTGCACATTCTGCAGGGATTAGACAGGTAAGTAGGACATAGCTCTTATGCCTACATCTATGCACATGAAACTAGGCTCCTCTGCTCATGTATTTTTTCCTATTCCTGGTAGGGTGATGAGGTTTTATCGGTTAATGGAGAAGATGTGAGAGGCAAATCAGCATTTGAAGTTTCATCAATGTTACAAGGACCTAATGAAACTTCTGTGACTGTCGAGGTTGTGTTCTTTAAACCAATAGATGAGGGACTTGCCTCTCTCGGTGCTGTTTTATGTGTATACTCATTGCTTTGTTCTTTGCTGCTGCTAGGTCAGACATGGAAATTGTGGTCTGGTGGAGTCGATCAATGTTCAAAGGAAGCTTGTCGCTCGACCACCAGTGTTTTATCGCCTGGAAAAAAGAGGCAATGATGCAACCTCTGTTGGATATGTACATCTCAAAGAGTTCAATGCGTTGGCAAAAAAAGATTTAGTCATCGGTATGATATACTTGTCACATTGGTCGCAATGGTTGAAAAAGTTATTTGCTCACCAAAGAAAAAATATCCTCGTGTATTAGTGGGATAAGGCCCACTCCAGTTCTGTTTTACTATAAAGCTATGTGGCTCTATGATTATTTGAATTTTCTTGCACTCAATAGTAACAAAACAGAATGATCATGCAGCGATAAAGCGCCTACAAGACTCGGGTGCTTCGTACTTTATTCTGGATTTGAGAGACAACTTTGGCGGCCTGGTACAGGTTCGTTTTGACTTTGAGATATGCCATGCTGAGGCTGTTAACAATAACTTTGGAACATTTGTGGGCAGCAACGCTGATAACCTTTTTTTGAGAACAACAAGGTAAAGGGAATACTAAGAAACCTAAAATGCATTTAATTTGCATGGAAAAACTAAAAGTAGTGGACGTTTTAGTCACTAAGCTGAAGAGCTTATAACATTTTTTAGGAGTTCCACTTCCGAGTCTGACTATGGCTTTCAAATGAAAGAAAAAAGAACAATATTTTACCTGTGTTTTTTTTTTTTAAAAAAAAAAAAATCCCCTCAGGAGCTTTTTCTTTGGTGGACTTTGGTTTTATCAGTTTTCCTAGAGTTTTACAATGATATTTGCTCTCATATTGTTCTTAATGATATATCTGGCTTTAAGGTATTTTCATGTTTCAGGCTGGCATTGAAATAGCGAAGTTGTTTCTGAATAATGGAGCTACGGTACGTGATGCTCTCATGACAATGACCAAACTAATGCAAATTTTCGCATAGACAATCTTGTTGATGCTTGCATATTCTTGACATTTTCCCTTAGTGATTTGTCCATTGTACACACTTCATGTTGGTGGTGCCTAAAATTAATTTTGCTATGATTTGTGCTTGATGCGTCATCTTATGTACCATAGGCGCATTATTCTCTTAGCTTGGTGATCCCAATTTTGTTATGTATGTCCAACTGTAACCAATTAGATTGCCCTATTTTAGCCATTTGCTTATCCACTATCGGATCTGATTAAACCTTGAATATTCATTCTATTAAGGATCACTTCAAATGAGCTGACTCATTGGTGAATTTCTTATATAAGCTCCAAGGCAGACACCAGAATTTGTTCAACACAAGAGATTTGGAAAAAAGCAGAACATCGCCATTTTATGCTTTTCTTTCTGTCAAATTGTACCCCAAGTTAAATGGCAGATTGGCAGGCCAAGAAAAAAGGATTGCAATGCCTCATGGAAGATAATAGTCGTCTCCTTTGACTGCCTACATTACCTTTCCTTTTCTTCTTTTCTTTCTGTTAAATTAAACCTGCTAATACCTGTACTTAAGTCTGTCGGACACACACGTTGGAATAAGCTTTTTAATTAAGAAAACTCAAGCTTGATACCTTATTTAAGAAATCAACTTCCAAGCCATTAGGACTTCAGTTGCCAATCACTTTTAAATTTTTACTCAGCATGAAAGACTATCAAATATTCTACTGTACCCTCTATTTTTTTCCCTAGCACATTGTAGTTTTTAATTTATTTGATGAATATCATCGGTTGACAACTCGGGTTCTCTGTACTCGGTTATTCCAGCCTTTACCTTTAAACCAACAATTTCCATGAGCAATGAAATTAGTACCTGGGGATTGTTCCTGCAATTCTTCCTGTTAATCAAATTCAATGCAGAATCCAAAATCTAGAATTTGTCAATTTTGAATATATGGAGTCCATAATCCTGTTCGTCGGATCCATATGACAAGTACATGCACCGGAAACCTGTAAAGCACCTTAGCCAAACTGCTTTCCTTGCAGGAAGAGTTGCTCCTTGTTAGTGAACCAACTCTCCAAATGCTCGAACCGATATTAGAAAGCCCGTGATAACATTTCTATTTTGTCACTCCCCCTGATGCGAATGTAGTTCATGGATTTGAAGCTGGGGATGCGAGATCAAACTCCTGACCACACATTACATCTGTGCTGATAGCACGTTGTTAGAAAACTTGCAATGCTATTTTAACCATATTATCATAGCACTCCTCACTTGCCAGCTCATAAGGAACTAAATCCTTTCCATCTTCCGAAAACAAAGGTGTATCTGTTTCATGATTGATCTGAAGCTTTCCATTATCCAGAAGCATAATTCTTTTTACTAACTAATGATTCATCGTTGTTTTCTAACCTTTTATGGAACAGGTCATTTACACTGTTGGAAGAGATACCGAGTCCCACAAAGCCATAATGGCAGAAGCTACTCCCTTGGTTTCAGCTCCTGTCATTGTATGGTTAGCCCCCTAACATGGGCCACTTTCTCTCGTTTTAATGAATTTGCAGTTTCAGCTTTAGACTTCTACTGTTGATGGGACATGCAGTTGACTAGTGGAAGAAGTACCAGAGAGCATTTTGATGTTTATGCTGCAATCCTAGTAGATTGGTAGCTAGTCATGAATATCCTTCTGATGGTCTAAGCTGTAGATACTAGTCACATAATAACAAGGAATAGACAATTGTGATGGGGGCATCTATAACCAGTGCGGTTTCTTATTCGACAAGATAGATGCATTTATGTATTTTCTTCTCCAAGAGATGGAAATGTCTGCATAATCGCATGGCTGAGAGTTAATGCAATGAACCTGATCTGTTTGTATTATTCGTTTAACGTTCAATAACCAATGAATAGAGTCTGAAATCAAGAACTTTTGGCGCTTACAACTATCATGTGAACTCCATTCCTTGTATGCTTGAATCAGTTCCAGTTAAACCTAATGGCATAAGTTATGCAGTTCTCAGGTATTAAGGGAGACAATTTGAGGCTAATTAAAGCAATGTATTCTCTTTAAAATGCAGGTGTTGGTGAACCACAACACCGCCAGTGCAAGCGAGATAGTGCGTACTCTCTTTTTAATAGTATCATATGATTTTTCTCTTTTCTTGTGGATATGGCATCATGATTGATACTGTTACAGGTAGCAACAGCGCTTCATGATAATTGCAGAGCTGTGCTCGTGGGAGAGAAGACATATGGAAAGGTGCGACATCGGCCATCAGTTTCACCTCCTTGGGAGTTAAATGGTCATTTGGTGCGCAGCAGATTAATATGCACCAATGTTTATTGATAGGGTCTCATTCAATCAGTATTTGAGCTCCATGATGGGTCTGGTGTTGTTGTCACAATTGGGAAGTATGTTACTCCACAACACTTGGACATTAATGGCAATGGAGTCGAGCCAGATTTTCATAAAATCCCAAGTAACTTCTTTCTTTCTTTGTTTCATCTTTTTTGTCTTTTTTCACGGATGAGGCAAAGGGAAAGTAAAGTGGCTCATATTTCTTAAAACTGATGATAGGCACATCAAGTTCAAATTTATGAGTTAAAATAAGAGCAGAGTTCATGCATGTGTTACTTGTGCCCTGGATCGTGTAGTTCAACAATCGGCTCCCTTTATCTTCCGAACAGAGGGTTCATGGTGGGCTGAGAAGGATGTGTACAATATCCTAAAGTTTTCATCGATTTCCTGATTCACTCACTAAATGCAGGTTGGAGTGAAGTATCGGAACATCTTTCCAAGTGTAATCGGCTGAGGCAAGGATGAGATGAACCTTTTTATCTACTGTTCCTGCCATTCTGGTATCTGCAGGTCACTTGCTGTATGTTCACTTGTCGTGATCCTGTAATTCTCTGATTTATTTGCACAAGTACTCTGATTTACTCTGCTTCGCTGCTTCATGCTTAGTGATTTATCCACTGAGCTGGTCCATCATGTGCCTTTTTTTATTTTGTATCTTTTGGCAGCAACAGATATGAATACAGGTTCTTGGGCTAGATGCTATTTCAACAAAGAAGAATATAAGTTCTTCATACTTCAATGATTTTCGTTGGGCAAGCCATTGCAATGCTCGATCATCATCTGTCATCTCATAGGATGCAATGACTTGTTTCTATGAATGTGTATACTGATTACAGATTGCTTAGGTACAAAAATATTTGGTAATTCAGATTGTTTTCGTCTTGTAGGGTGTCTCTTTGGTATTCCCTTTGACTGTTGTTTGTTCTGAATTCTGATATCTGGATTGAAGCTGAGGCTGTCAAGGTCATTATTGGCCGTTGGCCGCATCCCTCCTCTTGTTATTCTCCCTCCATCACATCCCATGGTGTGTCTAAAACAGTGTGGCTGGTGGAGCAAAAAGGTGACTTTCGCCTCCGATGAGTCGTAGTAGCATCTGTTGTTGAAAATAGTTTGCTCAATGATCATTGGAGGCAACGGAATGCACATGCCAGAGAGGTTCTCTACCATGGATGATGGTAGGGTGGTGTTTGCTGTAAAAGATCGACAAGGCAAAGGTGTAGAAAAGCCGTTGTATGTTCATTT
Source organism: Drosera spatulata (assembly GCA_035668315.1). Classification (NCBI taxonomy): domain Eukaryota; kingdom Viridiplantae; phylum Streptophyta; class Magnoliopsida; order Caryophyllales; family Droseraceae; genus Drosera; species Drosera spatulata. The sequence continues at coordinate 33,064 of JAOVYX010000781.1, forward strand.
GTGTGATTCAATGTATGCCGTGAAAATTGTTGCAAATTCAAAAGGGGCAATTGTTGGTGTTGCAGCAACAACCAACAAATTGTTGTACAGTCGTTTTCATTATTAGATTCAAAATTTACAAAATTCAAATTTGAATTTCAAAAAATCAATTAAAAAATTGTGCAGTGGTGAAATGGTTACAACCACCAAATGTTGTAGCACTATTCATTTTTCCAATTCAAAAAGTGCAGGTAAGGATTCAGAGTTCTGCTTATTCACTCATGAAAGCCGATCAAACTGTCACAAAGCATCCTTGACTAGAGCTGAATCATCAAATTTTTTCTGTAGCAAACTTCGCAAGTTAGACAAGGATGAGTACTTGCAAAATTAACGCCCAGTCCTCGAGGGCCATTCTTGGTTTCTGAAAGTGTTTGGCATGTGTGTCGACCGATGACATAAGCAATTGTTTCCATATTTATAATGTTAAAAGCAGATATACTTAAGGAGTCTGCTACTAAAAGATTTAAGATTGCGGTGCAATGTGCAATATTTATCGACGACAAGAGATGCAGACAAAAATATCACAAAAACACAAGTTGAAATACCGATAAATTAAACACATGACTGCTGTCTGAGCATCATCGCAGCATATGTTTCATAGAATAGCAAACACCCAATCCATAACTGTTCACAAAACAAATGCAGTACAGTGACTGACACCGATACACTAGCGGAGACATTAAGAACGGTGAAGAATCACCAGAACAACAACAATAACCAGCGGGATAGTAACAAGCATTAGAGTTCCCGGTGCACCAACCGACCCCATAACATGAGGCAAGAAAAACAGCAGCAGAAAGACGACAATGATCGCAGTAATTGATGCAGTCCCACAGCCACGATCACCCATTTCCTCCGTCGACATCGGAAGCAAAGACTGTCTCTCTTCAAAATTGTTCCCTTTGAGCACAATGGATAATGCTATTATGCCTCGAGTTATGAGACAAGTTTGTGTAGTATATGTTGGAGGGGCAGAGAGGGCGGTTAAGGGTTGGTTAATTTTTGGGGGGAAAATGGATGTTTGAGAGTTGAGTTATTTTAAAAATCAGTTGAAAGGTGGCGCCTATTGGGAATGTCGACGGTTAAAAAACACTGGAGCGAGTAAACGAAGCATCGTGTCTTTTGGGCTCACACGGGCCCACTAAGGAAGGAGATATCTGGCCCATGAAAGGATTGGGCCTTGAGTAGGCTTCTTCTAAAACACCAATTGATGAACGTGCAACCCAATCCTAAGTATATGTGCGTTCGACAAGTTATAAATACTCGTCCCGACCGTGGACAGGAGGATTTTGATGTAATAATATATATTTGAGCATTTCATTTACTGGAAACTTTATAACTTCATTTCCTATTTTCTGATAGTATAAATAAATAAAATCGTTGTAAGTATATATTTTATACTGATGATTCATCGGAAGACACATCCATGGTCATTTAGTACATTTTCCAAGCGATTAACCAAAACCAGGCTGATCAACACCCTCGACCAATCAAACTGACGATATATATTTCAACTATTTTGAACATCCAGTTATCGCAATGATCAAAATTTTAGACGTGTATAAGAAGCTGAGGTGACATATCTGCACAATCAAAAGAATTGAGAGCTGTTGATTCCAAACATACAGATGAGCGGAAACACAACATGCAGTAACAGTTCAAGCATACAATGATCGAAACAATACGTCTAAAGTTGAAGCTCCCCTATTGTGAGCGAGGTTTCCAGCATAGGTTAGAATAGAGTCGCCATCTACTTGTATCCCAACTAGAAAGGGTCGATGCCTGAAGCATCACTTAGATAGGGATTGTTTCTGTTTATCAGACTTCTAAATCCAGGAGCTAGATTAAGTGACAGGAAGATTGCTTCGGCCGCTCGCACCCATCACCTCCGCATCAGCATGGTCTTTATTTTCGAAGATTTCATATTGAATAATCTTAGTTTTCTTGAATGAATCATCCTTTTCTGATCAATCAGGTTAGACAATAAAAAACATAGATATATATGTGTGTGTGATCAATCGCTAGACGGCAGCCTACGTATTTGACGGAATCCAAAATCAGATCATGACGTAGTTCAAGATTATAATTATATCTTCTGATAAGGTTATTTAGAAGTAAGGAATTAAGTTCTCCACTATTATATTTTTTATGGTTTGTATCTAAGTGATGCTCTGATTATAACATGTGACTTTATCTTAGCTAAAGAGGAGAATGATTCACCTACTTTAACACATTATAAATAGACATAAAGGTAGTCATTTTCAGAACTTTAAACACCCTAAATTTCGTGGCCAAGAGAAGGGAAGGAAGTAGAGAACATAAGGGTGCATGACAATAAGGAGTTCCGGCGTGTTTGTACGAATTAGTAAGGATTACTTGTCTATGACCTTAATGGACTTGTTATGCTTTGTAAGTAGGTTTATGATGAGTTTAAAAACCTGGATTTGTAGGTGAGGTCGAGCCTCAGAGGTCCGAGAAGGACGGAATATAGTTTAAAGACACAATGAATCAAGTAATGCGCGAGGTAACTATATGTATGGTTTGTGTTTGTCATGGTTCAAGTCACTATTTCGCCATGTACTCATGTGTTTCCGTATTAGTATGACTCATATTTTGTGTGATAAACGATCCGTTGTAAGTTATCAACATGGTTTAAAAGGGTATCGATATGTTTTTCATGTAAACCGACATTCTAGCTTGTCACGGTTTGAAAATCAAAAAACTGTTTTGTATGCTTTGCGAGCTAGTTTCTATGGTCATGAAACACCAATAACATGTTAATAGAACCTATTCCCTGGCAAGATATCAATGACGTACGTCGGTGGATCCTCGTCCACCCTAGGTGCACCTAATATGTCAAATCGACTCAAGTACTCCAAAGCATGACCACTCGCGACCAAGTTTGTTTAATTGCTTTAAGTTTCATGCTTGATTTGATAATTTAAAAGCACGAAACAGAAGGTACATAATGACATTTAGTAAGTGTTTGTTGCAAGAAATCCTTTAGACGACAAGTCTTATTATGCTTCCATGACTATTTCTTTCACGTGTGCGTAATGGCCACATCAAAAGCTCAAGTTTGTTTGTATTCTTTTTATTCCATGTTTTCTCTGTTTTAGACTCAAAGAACCAGGATTATGCAAGATGATAATAATATATTTACTGGTTGCAAGCTGCCTACATGCTATGTTCCGCAATACTTTTCTATATCGCTTTTATACACCTGAAATTGTTTCATGAAACCTCTATGTTTTCTTTCACGTTTCATAGTATAGTTGTTGGGATTCCATCTCACTTTTCCCATGTTTTAAACGTTTTTCAGGTGGACAAGAAGAGTAAGGGTACGACGGTTAGCGAGTGAACTTAGTTATGATCCTTTTTGTTGTACAACGGTCATGTGGAAGACTTGTATGATATAGTGGTTATGTAATGACATTTTGATATCCTACCACTCTTTTGATATGTAATGTATCATGTTTATGTACCTTTGCGACTCGATCATGTTATTTGATTGAGTAGTGGCAATGACGCGTACCACCTAAGGTCAGGCGTTACACCCCCTCACATGAAGGCCCATTGGGACATGAAGTGTAGATAGCACTGATCCAATCCATACCAAGTGCTATATAAGGTCCACATAAGTAAACCACATAGGTGGCAATAAATGGGGGGAGGCAGGGATCGAACTCGTGACCTTTTGTCAGAGCTTGTTTTGATACCGTGTCGAGAAAGCAATTCTATCAAAAATCCGAATTGATGATAGAAGGCTCTATTAATGTATATCTAACAGAATCAGTTCTGAGATGTGTCTTTCGGAGAAGCATGTTATTGTTTACTTCAGTGGTTCTACTTTGCTGTGGAGAATTGATGGCTGAATTCCATAAATTTTGTATGCGATTGGGACTCAATGGTGATGTCCCATGATCATTGTGTTTTGTTGTGGAGGTGTGATGGCTGTATGCCATTGGAAGCATTGATGGCTGTATTCCATCCTTTGGGGTTGTCATGGCTAAATTCAATGCCCCCTTTCCTTCTGATCGTGGGCCTTTTCCAGAGGAAAAAGGTGAACTCAAGAGGAGATAAGGATGAGCTCGTCGAGGAGACAAGAATTGAAATGTTGCAGATATTTTTTGAAGACGAATGTTGGAACTGTTGCATGATTTCATGGGTTGTTCGAACAACTTAGGCGGTGGTTCGGGGTTTGATCGGGGACTTGCAACAGAAAGGCAGAAGAAAGGGGGAGAAGTGGAGTTTGGGCTACGCATTCCATTGGGTCAGACTTGAGTTTAATTCTAATTGGGCCTAGAATTAGAATAGATCGTCCTTGATCTATTATGAGTGTATTTTTTTGATCGGATATTTTATTTTGGTGTCGACACCTATCAAATATTTTAATTTTTTATGGATGGTAGTGAATGAAAATTTTTGTTAAGCATTGTTAATTCTTCATCGAATAATCGAATAGGACGTATATATATGCAAAGGATCCAATTATCAACTGAAAAAACTTTTTCCAATAGCATTATATGTTTATTATCATGACTGGCTCAATATGATTATATTCAAGACTTTCATAATGTTAGGTAATGCTTTGTATCAATTTGATTAACTCTTCACATAATTAATAATGATGAAGATTTTCAATGATCAATATTAATTTTTAATGAAATGAATCATGACATGTATAAACTAATTCAAAGTTCACATGTATAAATATATAGAAATTAGATACATGGAATACCAACCAAATAAAACTCCATGAGACAAAGCTTGTTGTCAAGAGAATTCGATATTATGCTGGACATATAGATTACTGGAGATCGCTCAAGTCATTTATTGAATTTGCTTCAGAGGACATACATTGATCATATTCTGGAAAGGTTCAATATGTTGGATGCAAACCTGTTACTAAGGAGATATGTTGAGCCTATCGCAATGTCCTCAGAATGATCTGGAGCAAGAAGGTATGAAGAAAGTAACTTATGCAAATTACTGTTTGGAGCATTATATAAGCTCAAGTGTGCACTTGATTGGATGTTGCTTTTGTAGCTTCTTGGCAGATATCAGTCTAATCTAGGTCATGATCATTAGGTAGCTACCAAGAAGGTGTTGAGATACTTGAAACGAACCATAAATTATGAAAGTCCCAGAAATAACCTAGAGGGGGGAAGGGGTGAATAGGTTATCTCAAAAATTTTATCAGGCAACACAGCAAAGCTATTGGCTAGACTGTACTACCTAAGTCTGTTGTAGTTAGCGAAAGTTTTGCAGTTGAGACTTTTGCTTTGAAAAGCATGTCTCTTTGGACCTTTTTTGATTTAGCTAAGAGTTTAGAAATAAAGAACAGTGTAGAAATATAAATGACACAGGATTTATATTGATTCAGACACCTACTATCAACAAGTAACAGGAGCTTAGTCCAGTCTTCCCTTGATGGTCAGTGTAGCCAAGCCAAGAGAAGGTTCACTATCTTCTTATTTGTGGCTTACAAGAGAAACCCCTTTACAACAAAACTCTTCTTGCTAAAGGATGAAGAACCTAAAACTTGCAATGCTCTACTGCAGTTGCTGTTCTTCACTTGTAGACTAGTGAACCTTCTTCAGAGATCCTGAATCTTAAATTCAGATCGTGCACAGTTAGTCTCCAAGGTTTTTCTTTCTTTGAAAGCTCTCAAATGATATTCAAATTTTCTCATTCTCGTCCACCTTTTTCTTCTGTTCACTGTTTCTTCCCTTTTATAGGTTCAGGGAACCAAAACCCATGAATGTACGATCTGATAGTGATATTTTTGAACTCTACTATAGTAGACTGACCTGGCTTCACCTTTTTTGATCCTGTACACATCACCATTACCTCAGCTTCTAGTTTTTTTCTTTTTTCTTACCACTTTCTTGTTCCTTTCCATTCCAGCACAACTTATATTGTACCCAGACTCATGCATCAGGTCTACTGCACTCCTCTGCTACACACACTTTGCTGCAGCCCTCTGCCGTCAGCCTCTGCTACACCCTTGGCTGCATGAGCTCTGCTGCACAATCTTCATATCCAGTCTTTCAGCAACTTCACTTGCACCAAGTACTATAGCCAGTCTGCTGTAACTTAGCTCCCACTCAATAGCTTCTAGACTTCATCTGCTCAGCCTGCTAGTGTAGTCTTGTCTGCACCTAGCACTGCACTCAGTCTTCTGTAATTCAGCTTGCATACTTGCACTACGACATGGCTCACTTCACTTTGCTGCTGGAACTGGCTTTGAGCATCGCAGTGGTCCTAAATCATGAGAACTCAGAGACACTTTTGCTACCGTATGCATCTGATCTTTGGCATGTAATTTTATAGCCCCCCGTAGTCTACATAACCCTCGTCTGCATGTCTCTGCTGCACGATCTCTAACCCTAGTCTGTAACTACCTAGCTAACTATTACAGCCTAAGCATCTATTACATACACAATTTCTTCTTAAGTTTTGTTCATCAATTTCTATACAAACGGAGGGATTGCACATTTCTATCAATCTCCCCCTAAATTGATGCAAACAAAACTCCTTAGAAATTCTAACAGTAAGATCACTTTTCAATAATTGTTTTTAAGAAGAAAAATTATTACAAACATAAGAGGACTTACTTTTTCCTAAGTATTAATCCCGTTGTCCTCTTTTGGAAGGATAATCCTGGTGCAGAGACTTTGGTGGTATGTGCTTCGGCTTCCTTATCTTCTGCTGCTCTGAGGATCTTCTATATTGCTCTGTTGCTGATCGCTCTGCAGCACTTCTGCTACTTTGGCCAACTGTGGATTGCTCTGTTACAGATGCCCCTTCTACTGTAGACCTTGGTGCTCTCAAATGATTTTCAAATTTTCTCACACTCGTCCACCTTTTTCTTCTGTGCATTGTATCTTCCTTTTTACAGGCTTAGGGAATCAGAACCTGTGACTGTACGATCTGATAGTGATAGCTTTGTCCTACACTGTAGTAGACTGACCTGGCTTCACCTTTTCTGATCCGGTACACATCACTATTGCCTCAATTTCTCGTTTTTTGACCCCTTCCGTGTTCCTTTCCATTCTGACACAACTTACCCAAACTCATGCACCAGGTCTACTGCATTCCTCTATTGCACAGCCTCTACTGCAGCCCTCTGTTGCCACCCTCTGTCGTTAGCCTCTCAGCTGCATGAGCTCTGCTGCACAGTCTTCATATCCAGCCTTTCAGCAACTTTACTTGTACCAAGTACTGCAGTTAGTCTACTGCAACTTAGCTCCCACTCAACAGATTTCAGACCTCATCTGCTCAGCCTGCTAGTGTAGCCTCGTTTGCACCCAGCACTGCACTCAGTCTCCTGTAATTCAGTTTGCATAGTTGTACTGTGATATGGTTCACTTCACTTTTCTGCTGGAACTAGCCTTGAACATCGGAATGATCCTATATCATGAGAACTCTGACACACTTTTGTTGCCGTATGTATATGATCTTTGGTATGTAATTTTGTAGTCCCCTGTAGTCAGCATTGCCCTCGTCTGCGTGCTTCTGCTGCACGACCTCTGGCCCGAGTTTGCAACTACCTAGCTAACTATTACAACCTAAGTATCTATTACATACATAATTTCTTCTTAAGATTTGTTCATCAATTTCTATACAAACGGAGGGATTGCACATTTATATCAAATTATATGCTGAGATATACAGAGTGAAGAATCTACAGCTTAAAGGCTATACAGATTCTATCTTTATCAGTTGTTCAGATGACAGAAAATCCACCTCACGTTTTGTGTTTTTGATAGCGATCGAAGCTGTGTCCTAAAAAAGTGAGAAACAAAAGTCGGTTAGGTGTTCAACCATGAAGGCAAAATATTTGTACTATGTTATAAAGCTGCCAATCGAGTCATCACACTAAGGGATTTCATGCAAAAGCTGATCGTTGTTGACCTTGTGTTTAGACCCATCCGGATGTTCTGTGATAATAACTCTGTTGTGTTATTTATTAACAACAATAGGAGTATCACATTGTCTAAACTCATAGAGGTAAAGTATATGGCCCTTAAGGAGAAGGTCAAGAGTGGTGACATTACAGTTGAGTATATTGAAACAGATGATATGATTACAGATCCACTAAATAAAGGCCTTCATCCTTGTGTCTTTGAAAGACATGTTGCTATCATGGGCTTAGGAGCATCTTGGATGTAATTGTTTAGTGGGAGTAATGTATTTTGTATGCTCTTCTGGGTTTTATTTCATCTTTTCCGTTGTATGTTTGTCAATGAATTCAAATAAAATGCAAGTGTTTTATGATGTTTTGGCTTCATGTTTTGAAAGTTTCAAGATCTGTGCCAATCTTGAGCCAAGGCTTGGGACAGCCTTCAGGGTATGTCTTGAGACACAAATAGTTCACCATATCATATTCAAGTTGAGAAATACAAGGGTTCAATTGAACAAGTGATTTTCTCACTACGGTAATGCATAAAGATTAGAGAAAATCGATGACCCACAAGAAGATACCATAAGAATTCTGATTGGGGTGTTTGTACAACACATCAGGATTCCCTTTAAGTGTTATCAGCTTACCACACTACCGTATTCAATCCATGTTAGTAGAGTCTAGAGGTTTGTGACCATAAAGATCATGTGTCGTTTTTATCAAAGATACCACTATAAAAAAATGCAGGATTTACGACAGACAAATAATGCGACGGAAATTTTCCGTCGTAGAATTATCCATTAAGCGACGGATCTGTCGCAAACGAAAATCAGGGAAAAAGAAAAATGAAAGAAACACATTTACGACGGAAAGTCAAGATCCGTCGTTGAAACAAATTATG
>JAOVYX010000782.1:0-13293 GCA_035668315.1 Drosera spatulata
ACGTTCGTGAGAATTTCGATTACCAAATAAGAATGTTCATTTCAATCTAACTATCTACTTTAACATACCAAACAAGATTGAATATGTGAAAATAGATAATCGAATCAAACAAGAGAACATGCCGAGCATGAACGAACATTCAATCAATAGCATGAAACTTATAGGATTAGCATGAACCAATAGCATGAAACTTAATGTATCACACAATAGCATGAACAAAATGTAACATAATATAACATTTGCTGCAGTTTGCTTCAGTTTGCTTATAGGAACAACAAATTTGCTAGATCATTCAATAGCATGAACCAAATTCTATTGTTTAACGTTCATTTTGTAACATGAAACTTCTATCCAACAAGCAACAAGCAACCGAATTACATCACATACCAAGCAACAACAACACACAACAATCAACATTCATCAATTAACAATCAACATGACACTAATCGCAACAAACATATCAATTAATCAACAAGCAACAAACAGCAACGAAATGCCAACCTTGAACAGGAGGTGGGGCAAGACTGGACAGGGCACGGCGAGGGGGGCCAAACTGGGCTGGGCTGGGCATCGGACGGCGGTGGCAGGCTTGGTGGCAGCGGGCCTAACTGCAGCGGGGGTCGGGCCAAACTGGGAACGCACCGGCAGCGGGCCTAACTTGACTGCGGACAGCGGTCCAAGGCGTGCGAAAGCTCGGGGAAGCTCGTGGGTGGCAGGCTGCTGGCTTGGGGAAGCTCCGCGTAGGTCCAAGGCGGCGCTGGCTTGGTTGCAGCGGACAGACGGCGGTGGGGAGCTCGGCGGCGAGGATTGGCTACGAGGGTGGCCTGCGCGAGGGACGGCGGTGGGTTGGTGGCTTGATGACGGCGGACGATGGTGGACGGCGACGCGGTTGTGGACAGCGGAAGACGGTGGATAGCGGACGACGGTGGCCTGCGCGAAGACGACAGAGAATGGGAGACGAAAGGGAAGAAGGAAAGGAAGGAGGCGGCCGCGCTGAACATATATACAGCGTTCTGCGACGGAGTCCGTCGCAAAACACTAAAAAAATTTGACCTTAGTCTGCGACGGAATCCGTCGCAAAAAGCCTTCTTCTTTTAACCTAGAACTACGACGAATCCGTCGTAAAAATAGGTTTTGATAACTTATGCGACGAAATCCGTCGCAATTAATATTTTGCAAATATTTTAAAAAAAGGTTTTAATACTTCTCGGACGGAATCCGTCGCAGAATGGTAATCATGAAATTTTCATATAAATTTTCCTAATATTTATGCGACGGAATCCGTCGTAAAGGTGTTTAATAAATATAAACCAAACCCTAAATCCTAAACATAAACCCTAACCCTTAACCTAACCGCACGTACGTATGCCCGAGCTCTAAAACGGTACATTCATCCTCCAAATGTCAATATCAAAAAAACAATATATAAATCATCAATATCAATGTTTACAAGATAACAAATGATCGAATGTATAATTATGCTACAATTGATGTTTTATACACCTTTTATACATTTATAATTTAGGTATGATAATTTAATTCATAATATATAGCATAAAGTTTTATTAATGAAATTTAAATTTTATTACACACTTCGACGTAGTTTTCCCCAACAAATTTAAAAGATAAAACTTTTATTACAATATATACTTGTTTCTGCGACGGAATCCGTCGTAATATTCGTTTAGATAAAAATTTTAACAATTATACGGCGACGGATTCCGTCGCAAACAACTGTCTTCCCAACACCTAGAAAAATTTGGGAAAATAATTCTTACATAAAGCTTGTTTTTGCGACGGAATCCGTCGCAAAAAATTAATTCACTGTTTATAGTTTTTCATAATTTTATCCTATTGTACGTTTACGACGGAATCCGACGTCATATTGTTTTAGATAAAAAAAATTTAATTGTTCTGCGACGGATTCCGTCGCAAAAAACAGTCTACAAAACACTTAGAAAAATTTGGGAATTTTTTTTTTCATACAGCTTGTTTCTGCGACGGATTCCGTCGCAGAAACTTAATTCACTCTTAATAGTTTTTCAGGACTTAATCCTATGTATTGTTGCGACGGAATCCGTCGTATTGTTGTTTTATTTTTTCGACGGATATTTATTTTCTGTCGTAGTTTTGTTTCTTTTAATTTTTTTTCCTTTTTCCTTTTTTTTTTTTTTTTTTTTTGCGATGGATCCGTCGCAATATGGATCACTTAACGACGAAATTAATCCGTCGCAGTATTCATCCGTCGTAAAAATCCCTTTTTTTTTTGTAGTGATGAAACCTGTAGGTTATCATCCAAATGTTATATTTTAGTTACATCTTGGCTATAAGTTGAATTATGCAAAATGATCCAAATGTTATAAATGAAGCTGATGCTTGATATATGATTTAATACAAAAATTAGATCGATATGGAGTTGTATCGATCTTTGATGTACGAACGATTGGGTGGACGATACTTGAATCCCCGATTTATTGAATCGATTGAAGAGTTTGTACAGAATGCTCTTTAACAAGACAAGGATCATTTTCCGGAACGTTTAAGATGTCCTTGTACAAAATGCAAGAACAGGAGATTTCAAACGGTGGATGATTTGAAGTATCACCTAATTACAAGGGGATTCTGAAAAAATTATTATGTTTGGGTGTATCACGGTGAACAAAGTGGTGTGGAACCTCAACCAGATTTTCCTGGTCCTTCCAATGTGCATCATCCCGTGAAAAATATCGAGGACATGCTAGTTGATGTCTTCCCACCAGAATATTATGAAGAGACTGAGACTGCAAACGAATATGCATATGATGAGGGTCCCCCTTATGAATCCAAGCATTATTTTGACATGTTGAATGCCTCGTAGTCTCCTCTGTACGATGGTTGCATCTTGCCTTTGTTGGATGTTGCTACTCGGCTTTTCGATACATACGAACATGGAAAAGGAAAAGTAACGGCAAACTGGAGAGTGTGCGTGAAAAGGAAAAGAGGGGCAGTTGCTTCATTTCAGGCTTTCTGTGAGGAGCCATGGATGAACTTTGGAGAGATCCCCATGGTTATTCGGGATCATATGTTTGGGTGTTTTCGGGTATGTGTTTAAGTTTAATTTTTCTGATTACTTACCATTCACAGTTTTTTTAGTTCTTCTAATATATGTAGTTCATAAGCTAATTTCTCTTTATTGCAGACTTTGTTTTCTTTAGATTCTTCCTTGGACTCCCAAGTACGTGCAGCTTAGGAGGCCAAGTTAGATGTGCGTATGCGAGACTCCGTGTACAGGGCACGATATGGCATGTCCCCTGAGATCCTATAGAGATCGAGAATTAACGCAGGGAACCGATCTCAGGGACATGCTACACACTCCCAGGGTTGTGTGTCAACCCTCGCCGTCGTAGAGAGAATGATAAGTAGGATTATTTAAGTTAAATTATTTTTACATCGTGTGTTTCACTAAATTTTGTGGTATTTATTATTTGAAATATTTTTCAGGAGATTGGTCTGAAGAGAAAGGTGATGGAGTTTGAGCTCTTGGTGGAAACCCATAAGAAGTCGGGTACTCCGAGCATTGTAGAGGTCATACTAGTGAGGAAGTCACTACCTGACATTTCCATGGCCGACGAGACGGCTACCCGTTTTCGGGTAAGAATTTAGAAGATATTTATTCCACTAATTGTTATCTTTTAATTATGTTCATTTATTTTATTTTTTCTAACTCGTTAGCATAAAATTCGCAGGATTCATTTTTGGAGCGATTCGCTCAATATCCAGAGTCGCAGGCCGATTCGTCTAGGATCCGAAGGCCTTCCAGCAGTAGCTTGCAGCAGCCATTTTCTAGACATATATCTAGGTCGCAAGGCCATAGAAGGGAAGGGTCTACGGTATTGGGTCGGCTGCCACTCAGTTCTACCCGAAGAGCCAGCTGTCTGCTATCCCCAGCTCACATTCACAGTCTGCTCGTGGCTCAGGAGTATCTTTGGAGGAGCATCAGACGTTGCAGCAGTAGGTTCTCATCCAGCAGCAGGCCATGGAACGGATGCAGGCTCGAATTTCTTTCTTGATGAGGCAGATGGGCGCTGACCCCAACTTCACCTGTCAGGCAGAGGCTGGCGCTAATATGGGTAGATTCCCTCCGAATCCAGATGATGATTCGTGCCCTCCGAAGCAGCGACATCCCGGCTTAGCCGGACATTGACATATGTAGCATTGTATTACTTATATGTTTATTTTTGTTTTCTCTTCTATATGATTTTAGAATGTAATTTTTAAAGATTTTATTCGTGACATTGTAATCTTTAAACAGGTATTTTAGTGAGTTTTTATAATTATTATTTATTTTTAAAAATAAAATTATAGTCTGCGATGGATTACGTCGCTAATATAATGAAATTCATTCTAAATTATACTTATTTATGCGACGGATTTCGTCGAAGATTTAATCAAATATGTGACGGAATCCGTCGCATAAAATATTTTTATTTTTAATTATTTAATAGTATTAAGAAATTATTGAAATGACTATCTGCGACGAATTCCATCCCATAATAAATTAATTTTAAAAAATTATATTTTACGACGGAAGAAGTCAATCCGTCGTAATAAATTTAAGTTTGTGACGGATCCGTGGCAAAATATTGGTTTTGTGACACCATTTGTTACGACGAAGTATTCCATCGCAAATTATCTCTGTGACGGAATTTTTCCTTTTTGCGACGGATTAGTTCCGTCGCAAACTGATAAGGTTTTTTGTAGTGATTTTGACACCAAAAACTTGCTAATTTAAGAAATATTGTAATTTATATGGGATATCCATTTTTAGTAATGTGTCGTAATTTATTTGGGATGAAGAGAGTATATTTTGATTAGTATATTGTGATTTTTTATGATGAGGTGGATTTGACGTGAAATGATGAAAGAAAATGAGGGAGAATGTAGTAAAGTGTACTGGGATATTATGGTTATTTTAATACTCCATAAAATTATTTTCAAATAGAAAAATAAAATAAGTGTTGTAAAATTTATGGGACGACCCAACATAATACTCCGTAAGTGTTGCAAGAACTATGAGACGTATGTCTCTAATTCAGGAGTAAAGTATATAATTTTGATTATCTTTGATATTTCACGATAATTTTATAAAAAAATAATGTTGTAATTCTAAACATTACAAGTGCTACAACATTATTCTCTCTCGCTCTATCGTTAATGAACATGAGTAGCTCCTCCATGTAGATCACATTAACATAAAGTCGCTTAATTTTTGGTTTAAAGTGATTGAAAAATTAATATTATCTTGTTACAATTACTTGTCATTTGAATGAATAATAGAAATTGGATCATCCAGGGGAACGCAGCCAGAGAATGTAGCAACCCTATACACGAAATTATTGAATAATTTGAATTATTTGTGCTCAAGTTGGACTCCATCATTCATTCCAAATTCAAGCAGAGAATGAGATAACTTTGACTCCATCATTTTAATTCTTCACGAACTTTGAATAGCAATGTTTTCCCTCCATTTTCGCCAACTGCCAAACATCATGTATTCCTCCGACCACACTCACTCACGGGGCAAGGCAATATCATGAATAATAGTGTGTGTATTATATCCCCTATTATTATATCCTCTAGCACCCCTATCATGTCAGATGATGAGCCGCTCGACAACTCTTGACATTTCATGAAATAGTCTTTCAATTGTATTGCAAAAATGATATGTTTATTATGTTTATCATTTTCTCGTTTTCTCACCTTACACTTAATAGTATTATTTGAGTTGCCGCATATGGTTTTGCCTTTCCCATGGATCCAGAACACCAGATCGACTTTGTGATGAACAAAGATTACCATTCGTCTGTGTTGATCGGCTAGTGCATAATGTATAACTTTGAAGCTTCATTCGAAATCAGGTTGAGCGAAGCCTGCTGCTGCCCCCTTTTTCCGTATTTTAAAAATCTATATACAGAGCACGGTAAGTCGATTTCAATCAGTTGCGGTTGAGGTTTGCAAATTTTTGCATCTTGACTCTGAAGCATACTTATGTTATCAGTAATTAGCGCTACGTAAGGTGCAAGCTTGTTTGATCTGTTGTCCAAATAAATTAACAACGTTTGTTACAGAGAATGCTAAGAGCAAGCTTTGCTTAAAGATATCATTGATTCAATTCCCAGTTCAGGTTTGTAAAAATCTTTGCAAAGATCAAGCAAGAAACCGCTCACTGCTTCTTGCAAAAACATCCATGAAGCGATGAAGAATTACAACAAGATCAACAACTCTATTCCATGGGAGATCAAACAATACAGATAATTTAGGCTAAGCACACAACACCCTATTCTTCAAATAGCTAACTAGAAGTATTTCGAGTACCTAACTATTCAAAAGGTTTACATGAGGTAAACATCAACCACGCACGACTCGCAATCAGCAAGGATCGCTTAAATTTACGTCACAAAAGAAAACCGGTATCAGATGGTCGCCGCAAAGATCCTACAACTCGGTTCAAAAAGGGCTCTTGAACATGACAACAAGTCCTTAGCATCCTAGCATTGTTCATATTGTTTCGTGCTTCCATTATCTCTTGCAAAGCAATCCTCCTCCTTGGCACCATGGACTCCGGTCTCTGCTTTGGAGCGCTCTGAGATCTCAACTTTGCCCTAAACGACCTCGTATCAGCCATGTAGTTAGGATACCTCCATCCATTGTCCGCCCTGAAGTAGGTGTCTCCACTGACACTTTTGGTAGGAGTTACCGGGCCATTGGTTCCAGATCGGTTCATGAACCGAGGTGTGCTATGAGCCATGAACGTCCTACACTCTTCGCCATAATAAGAATCCCACTCATGGTCATGGATGTTCCTGCACTGTGGGACTGAGAGACGGGGTGGAACTGTGTAGAATAGATCCTCAGCGTAATCTGATATGGGTGCAGGGTTGCTCCTCCTGGATCTTGATCTGGTCTTGAACGTGTCGATCTCGACAATCTTAGGACTATCCTCATACACATTGTAAGGCGAATGCTCGTAGCACGCTGATAACCTCTTACTAGAATATCCACTCCTGGTTTCGTCAAATTTGTCCTGAAAATTGAACATATTCTTGTCATCAAGAAATGAGCCACAATACTACAAAGTGCAAAACACAAGCTAGCTAGGTGAATCCTTACCATGGACTTGCGGTTCCAATATTCGGAATAAAGCCGGCTGTCATTGGTCATGGATCGACGACGAGCCTGTTGCGATCGTATAGCCACCTGAGCCCTGTGGAGAGCTTGCATACTATGTAGTGTCTGTGCAGCTTGCTTTCTTACAAGATAACCCCTTACATGAGCCTGCAGCTTCACTAGCCCCTTCAGTGCTCGCAGCGCCTTACGAGCCTAATGTCCAAATACAAACAAAAAAATTACTACAAAGGACTACAAAGCTAATTGCTATTCGGCGTTCAAGAATTTCTCATGACAAGAAGCATTCAGGTCGCGCCAAATTTGTTAACGCCATGACAAAAGACAAACGTCGAACAGATGATGTTGACAACGAATTATTTCCACTTCTTGTTCAACAAGTGCTCCTGGTTCGGATAATCATGATAAATTAATCTACAATCTACAATTGAGCACAAAACAGGGGAGTGTGTCATCACTTCATTGGCCAACAATGAGCTCTCCATTTGGGGCATTTCAAATTCAAATTTAAGTTCATGAGTGTTATCAAGCACAAGGGGGACCATGCTATGAGAAACGACCCAGTTGACCAAATGGATAACTGAAAAACAGAAGACTAGAAGTTGGTGTTTAGCATGATGCCACCTGTCGTGACAGTAAACTCTTATTCTCAGTACACTAATCCTGAATATTTTATCAACACATGATAATATATTATTGTGTGATCCAGGGAATAATAAAATGGTGAGAATTTGAGTATCTAACAGATAGCCCAAAAGTGAATACAGACAACCATTTCCTTTGATACTCAGATGAACATTTCTCATGCATTGAGAACAGAGAAACAAGGGTACAATGCTACAAAAATGCCATGGCACCATTCAAAAAGTACAGGTGAGAACTTCGATGAAGAAAACATGTCTTAGGGACCAAAACTAGTTGAACACAACTCACCTCACTTTTAACAGCTAACCAAAAGTACCCATAAAACACTGAACCAGTTATCAAGAAAACTGAATACTACACAAAACAACACAACAATCAGACACTAGACAGACAAATTCAATACAAAAGGACACATGAAATCAAATCCAAGAAAATCAACCTCTCACACAACAACACAAATAATTCCCATCGTAGATAAAGTCTAAAAAAATCAATATCAAGAACAATATAAGTTGCATTTCCTACGAAATCAATATTGGTCAGATTGTATAGGAAAATACAGTCTATGAAACTCAACATACCAAAAAGCCTCTAAAAGCAGCCTGAATCTTGACAGCAGAAATCCTCTCAATCCCACCACTGAACATCCCACCTCTCCCATGGCTAGTCAATCTGACCACCGCGACCGCGGCCTGAGCAGCGGCCACGGCAGCGTCAGCCACAGCGGCCGTGGCTGCGGCCACCGCGATCGCGTGCTTGTTCTGATCTTTCTTTGTCTCACCAATGTATCTCTTCATCATCCACGATGTCGATTCATCAGCATCTGCGAAATTGACAGGAATGCGAGGGACAGAGACAACGGAGTCTCTGTCTCTGTCTCTGTGTCTGTCCCTCGCCGATTTGGCAAAGCTCCATCGTTGTTGTTTCTTCTTCGTTGTCGGCGTCCCGTGATCCGGTTTCTTCTCCTTCTTCTCCATGCCCAGAAGACCCTTAAGCCACCTCGTTGCTCTCCCCATGGCTGGACGTACGTAACTTTCAGGCTGATGAGAGGGGAAAATTGAACTGAATGGGACAAAAGGGTATGAGAAAATGAAGAGCAAATGCAATGAATGATCAAAGAAAAGAAGAAGAAGCAGGTGTTGTGGATCGAGTAGAATCTTTTGAAGAGCAGAGGAAGAAAGTGACGGGGGTGAGAGTGAAATGCGATGATGAGGTTTTATAAAAAGGGTGTTTGAACAGTGTGTTTGGTTTTGATAATGACTACCATTTCGAAGCGTTTTTTTGAAAATGTTTTTGTTTTTATTTATGTTTTTTTGGTTTTTTGTTTTCTTTTTTGTACTGACAACAACTCGTGATGTACTGCGGAGTGAGACATAAGGGGAGTGGGGGTCAATGTAAGAATCAAATGGGGATTAGATTCTGTGCAAAAGCAAAGTGATTAATTATTTTATGCATTAATCTAATCTTAAGGTTTAGGTTTGATAACAAACACACCTGAGGATTCCATTTTCATAAAGTCATGGTAATCTATTTGTTTGAACATGGGTTCATTTTTTATAATGATAATTTTTATGGGTAGCGTTAGATATTGTAAAACATTTATGTTCATAGTAAATGTTGGTAGATTACTTATGCAATAGAAAGAGCTAGCAATTCGGTCGTATGCTCAATTTCTGAAAAAATCATCTGCTGATAGTTTGCAAAGGCCAAACTTCCAACTTCATTGGTTGAGATAAAAAGATTGCCGAGGCAGAGGGAAAGTAGACCATGTCGAAACTCAAAAGAGAAAAAAGGAGGGAAAATACAAAAACAGCATCATTTACTGCAATTGAGTAAGACTTGTACCCACTTCCACTCAAAAATAGAAGAAAAAAAGAGCTACAAAAATAACTTTCTCCAATCACGAACTCAAAAAGCCTTTTCACATAACTTGCTCTTAACTTCCTGTCC
This sequence comes from Drosera spatulata, assembly GCA_035668315.1. Taxonomy (NCBI): domain Eukaryota; kingdom Viridiplantae; phylum Streptophyta; class Magnoliopsida; order Caryophyllales; family Droseraceae; genus Drosera; species Drosera spatulata. The sequence continues at coordinate 9,760 of JAOVYX010000782.1, forward strand.
TGTTACCCTTTTTCCCATATCCCTCCTCTATTTCCCCCTTTCACTTGCCTTCTATGGATTGAGCCAAGTGAAGCAGCTCTGCCACTAAGCCACTCTCATTTGGGCACCCTACAATTTGCTAGTAAGTTCTTTGCAAAGATCATATAGCATTGAAATCACTTGTTCACAAGCTTGTGGAGAGAGAATCAATCAACTCCCATTGGCCCCCCATGGTTTAAAAACTCCATAGGTTTAAATACAGTTTCGATCATAATGACGATAAATGTGATGGCTTTTGAATTTAACTTTAAAACATAGAGTGCATCAGGACTGATTCTGTATAACCTCATTGGGTATACAAAAAATAGCAGCTGAAGAGAAAAAATAAAAATTAAGAAAAGAGCATAGAAACCTTTTGTACATATGGTGTGATAGAAACCTCTGTACACTCGAGGAGGTTGTATAGCTGTGTGTATGTTAGTGTTACAGCGGCCACGTTTTATCATTATTATTTACATATATCATCATAACACTTCAAGAAAACAACTTAGAACTTATTTCAAACTGTTTGTTCAATCTGATTTTTAGGTTTTACGACCAATGACAAAGAAAAGGTAAGTAGTAAACAAATAAGGCAAAAAGTAAGGACTAGGAACAGACACTTTCTACCTTTTCTACCCTTCCAAGGATATATACGTGAATGATATCACAGCTTTTTGAACCTCTGAGAGAGGAGATTTGTTCCACCAAACTTATTCACGTAACTCTTTGTTGCAGAGTATCTCTGAGAAGAAAATGGTTCAGTCAAATAAAAATGGATTCTTCTCCAACTTCTTCTTCATCTTCTTTCATTTTGGGTCATAAATCTTGCTGATTATTTTTTACTGGCTTTTGGTTGTACTGCTTGGATATGAAAAGATTGGGTGAGGACAAAGGGATAATTAAAGGGGGTGTGGTGAATGTGCACAGTCAATAAATAATGTCTCCAGTTGAGGAGGGTAAAAGTCCAAATCAATGGCGGGGGACTGGTTATCATGGTTATGATTATGATGATGATGGACATTGGCATAATGTTGATTATGTTTGTGTGATAAACGTGGTAAAAGAGCCTGATTTCCAAATGTATTGCCGATTAAACAAAAACAAAGATAATAATTTATATATTTTGATCAAACGATAAACATGTATAACATAAAATATATATAATCTTATTCTAATAATAGATACATTGTAGTCAGATGTTTATTTTAAAAATGTTTAATATTTGACCTATTATTTAAAAAAAATATTGTTTATCATTGAATCAATAATTCTTAAATTTTTGTCAATTGAATAGGGACTTGGGTGTGAATTACATCGAGCATTGGAAACTTGATAATGCAATATTGGATTCTTAGGGTTCTTGAGTTGTGCTTTTCGAATTAGGATTTGGGAGTGTATTAAATTGGCTATTGACGATTGATAATTCAATATGTTGATTCTTAGGGTTCTTGAGTTGTGTTTTTTTGAATTGGGATTTGAGTTAGCATTAAATTGAGTAATTGCAACTGAGAGTGAAATTATTTCTGATTTTTGTAGCTTGATAGACCTATCAACTATCTCATTCCATCCATGTGGGAACTGTAGCAAGCCAGCAACTGCGGGTGGAATTAGAACTATTATCTGTTTCAATTTAAATAAAAAACAGATGCAGATGGACAATATTTTACACGGAAGATGACCATGGGGATTTCAAAACACATGCATTATTTTTCTTTTTTTTTTGACAAGTATAAAAGTTAAATTGTCACAAAATAAATGAGATTAAAAAATAATACTAGACTTATTGATTGTAATAATCATCCGTTTCCGCTTCAGGTTTACTTTGCTTAAATTTCAATTCCTCCTTTTTCATATTCATTATGGAGAAATAATAGATAGATTAAAATGAATAGTAATTACTACAATAATTTATAAGGGTGGATTTGATTAAACAAAAAGAAGAAAAATACGTCACTTCTTCAGTATCAATAAAAATACGTCACTTCTTCAGTATCAATAAAAATACGTCACTTCTAGCATCTCCAGCAATGTCTTTATACAGCTCCATATCCCTTTATTTGAGAAATGCAGAAGAACAAGTGTATCAAAGAGAGTCGTTATTCTTATCCTTATTTTTATCTTTATCCTTAAGAATATCCTATCCCTATCCTTATCTTTATCCTTAAAAATATCGTGACCGTGAAACCATTCTCAGTGATTTTCTTATTTTTTATCTTTATTTTAAAGTGCTATAATTTTTTTATTTTCTTATTTTATTGTTTTGTTTTATGGAAACGATTTCTCTTTGCCTGCTCAACGGATTCCCTCATCAAGAGTCGAAATCCCCCAATTTTAACCTACAACTACAAAATCAAGCAAATCCCAACCATCCCAAAATTTCCTAGAATCGAACTCAAAAGTCAATAACCCAATTGGTTCGATTCTATAGTTGTAGTAGAAAGCATTGCGAATGTTCTTGAAGTTCAAATATTAAATTAGCAGGAAGCATTGAACTACAAAATCAAACAAATCTCAACCAAATCCTGCTTCGAACTTCAATACTTCTTGCTAATTGAACTTCAGTCCTTCGATTAAACTACACATTCAACAAAATCGCAACTGATTCCTGCAAATCAATTCCCATATGTGCTTTGATGTTCTTCTTCGAGCAAACTATCAACTAGAAAACCGGACTCCTCTGTCAATTAACCTGAGAAATCAGGAGCAACTCCCCGATGAATTTGTGTATTCTCTTGTTCATACGAAAATTTCATCAAGAAATTGGATTTGATTGCTGTAAAGCGAGAAAAAATTTCATGCGCTATATGTTTGTTGGAGAGGAAAGAGGAGCCAATGAGGGGAGGAGGGGATTGGGATTCTCGTCTGTTCAACAGCCAAAAGCATTAGATCGGGATGGTTTGATCCAACGATTTGGATTAATTTGATCGTTTAAGTATTCTTATTTTTTTTATTTATGGATATAATTTTTTATCGAAATATTTTTATTAAGTTTTTTTTTATTTTATTTTTTAAAGAATTGATATTTTTCAAATAGAATATAGATTTTATTTTTTTTGAATGCAAAAAAAAAAGAAAAAAAAAATATGATGCAACATTACCTTGGGGTGTTTGGTTTCAACAACCGAGGACCTAGGTCCGAGGCGGAGGAGTGACCCTCGACCATTTGGATGGCGTGGTAATATAGGGATGAGTTTTTTTTGGTACATGTTTAAATCATTTGCAGCAATTTTTTTTATTCATATTTATATAATATAATGTTATAGTATTATTTTTTTATATAAAAATTTATCTTTTTATTCAATCGTGCATCAGATTTCCTATATAGATTTGCATATTTTTAATTTATTAATTTTTCATAGTATATTGAAATATTTTATATATCAATGCTTTTTAGAATATAATAGTAACTTAAGTTTTTTAAATAATATATTTAATTTTTTTAAATATTTCTACTTTTTTCCGCCAAGAATATTAATTTTGTATTATTTTAATGATATAAATTATATAGGAAAT
>JAOVYX010000783.1:0-13290 GCA_035668315.1 Drosera spatulata
CCCCCGAGCCTGAATCCATGGGTCCATCATACCCATCATTTTCAGGTCGTCACATGCTTGGACTTTTCACCACACTTAGTTATGGACTTTTTCACCAAAGCCATGTAGTGCCCAGCCCTAACTGCACTCTAGACCATAATGCCCTTCCCCTCTTGTTGTAGGCATCGAACATAACATGAGTTTTACTGCCTCATGAGCACTTGGGCCTATCTCACTCTGACCAACGAATCATGAGCTCTGATACCAATTGTAGGGATTCCGAGAAGAGTCCAACACCCAAATTAGGTCTGAGTAGAATACACTTGTGAACTCGACCCAACTGTTAACCCAAAAGATTAAGTTGATAGGTTATTGTATTGTTCACATATATATTATACTCTTACTTTTTCTCCACGGTCGATGTGAGTAGTAACTCAACTCACCATATACCTCAACACCTAAGACGAAAATGCTCTAAGTATGCATCAGGAAATGAGCTCTGAGACACCGTTATTGCGGTAAAGATCACCCAACAAATATAGTAAAGGCCACCTAACTCACGCCTCCCACCAATCATCTGTTTAGTCTTCAGGTCCTGAAAGACGTAATGAGAACGATAGAATGTCACAGAACAATTAAGATCCTTAGTCAATGAATTGACTTACAAGAGATTATAACACAACAACAAAAACAGAGTTTTCTTGCAACTGTTCGGTCACTAAATCAACGAATGCATAGAAAATCGATTGTAAAGTTGACAAAATAACGACTGATTCAGTCGCAACTTGATTTATACTGGTCGTCGACCAGATGCTCCTTTTCTATTTTCCCCAGTTTTCCGATAGACGGATAACTAATGACATAGGGAGAAGTGGGTTTGATAATTAGAGAATTATACCATTCACAATAGTTTTCTATCTTTATCCCTACTCTACAATGTTACGGTACCATTTTACAATATAGGGAATCATTTTTGCTACTTGGATGATATTTTCCTACTTCAAGATTGTAGAAATTTAATTTTCATTTCATCTTACATACAAAACAACAGTTATATTATAATGCTATCTACGTCGTTTTCATGGATAAATGCTTACTTTCATTGCATGTGAGATTTATGGTTTTACTCCTACATGCATGGTGATTGGTGGTGATCTATGCATGGTGGTTTTCAAAATGTTTTTATGTGAACTTTCAAGTTTAACTTGTTATCAAGATGGGTTTTTATGAACGAAGGTTTATCATGAAAGTGGATCTATAGTAATAATATGGATGACAGTTTTATAAGCATTTCATCTAATATTTCAAGTTTATTGTTTTAATTATACAAGCAAAATTCATAACCCCTAGTTACCATTCTTATGACTCTTTGATTTTGGTTTGATATGCAAGTTATATGAACTTCTCTTGACATGTAAGTGAGAAGGTTTTACTAAATGTTTCCACAACTGAATTTGCAAAATATATTGGTTCACGCAAGTTTAATATATCAACAAGCAAGTACCTTATGCTTCTACACTCAAGACTGCAAGTTTTTTGGGCTTTTTCCAACATGAAAGCAACGAGTGTTTTACGATATTGTACAAGCCCAAGTTAATCATGAAATGGTGTTTATGCGGGTCATACCCGAACAAGGATTCATTGACGTATGTCGAAGGGCCGTTATTAAATGACTCTAAGTGCACCTAATAATGAACAAAGCAATGGTACTTGGTACCCACGACGCATGAACACTCACACTAAGAATGCTTAATGATGAGCCAAGCTTCTCTTTTGATCTCAGGTTTGAACGCTTTGAAAGACATTAAGTTATTTCAATAATTTTCCGCTTAAGCATGGTGTTTTGATTACAAACAACTTATGAAATGCTCAAAAGCATCATTGTTTTTGAAATCTTAGTTAGCCAAACGTTCTTAAAATTTACTTTCACGTTTTCCTAGTGAATGTACCTTGTTTTTACGTACAAGAGAACATAAGATCTGTGTAAAATACTATTCGATATTATGATTATCATGTAGCAAGAGCTAGCCCTATGATTTAGTTTTGGCTAAATCATAGCGGTAGTGCTTTCTTGTATTTAAGTGGGGGTGTTACATCCTAACTTCGAAGTTTCAGCAGACCAACACAAAACAACAGCACAAGCCCTCAAGTTTGGTACCTTTAGTTAAACGTCTTTTCTTTCTTTTCTTCAGTTCGGTTGAAACCAGTTACACGTTTTCCTTCTTTTTCTGTTCTTTTCTTTTTTTCTCTGGCTTTTTTGGTTTAGTACGTAAAAGAATATCTGGAGTATAAAAGCTATAGCAAACCAGGGAGATGCGAAATGAAAGCATATAAATCTGCACAAAGTATTCCAAACTTTGGCTCCGCAGAAGTTAATGTACGGCGCTAGATAAAATCTGCTAGGCGAGGTAAATTTCTGTCGTTTCGTTTCGTTTCGTTTCCTCTTTTATTAACTGCAGCAAATTTTGTTCTAGAAGATGACGACGGAGAACAAGAAGATTAATAGCGTGACATTGGGTACGGAGTACAAAGAGATACACAGTGTTAAGATATGGAAGAACGCATCGGAATCAATGATCAATGAGCTGAAAGTGTTCGACGGATGGCTCTTCTGGGAGTCGCCTCCTTGTCCGAGGTTCGTGGTGATTTTTGAAGGAAAAGAGAAGATATACTTGGCCAAAGGGAAACTCAAGATCTTCTTTGAAGATGGAGAAGAATTCTTTGAGATCGACGCTGGTGATGTGGTTGAGTTTCCTAACAAACTGTCCATCGAGTGCGAAGTGCTTGAAGCTGCTGCGAAGTACTATAATTTCGAAAGGGAGTGATCGAAATTTCATAGTATATTATTTTTTTCGTCTCATAAAAAATATAATATAAATATATTTTATATTATTTTATATATATGATTATAAGTTTCGTTTTCATATGAAATCGTGTCTGATTCTTCTGTAATATATATTAAGTTAAAATATATAACTTTATTAATATTTCACGATAAATTTATAAAAAATTATATTTAATCGTCATTATATACATATTAAATTTTATATTGATATATATATATCAGATCAAATTATTACGTCCTTCTGATAACGAAGAGAACACGTTGTCGTCTTGTACCAGCAGGTAGTACGCATCTGCATAGCCGCCTAGCCGGCCTTCGATACTTGTCTCGCCTAGCCTACGAAGTCCATATTTGAGAACTCTGAAAAGCAAACAGAAAACGAGCTCTATATATTAGAAGCTTGTCAAATCCATCAAGATCTAAGCAGTATGCACGATAAGATGGCAAGGCATTCAAATTAGTCGATCACAAGCTAGCATTCACGATAAGTAGGTTGTTGATCACGGGATTCAGGCTGTCTTCTTCGCGTTGCCTTAGAGGACAGTACATGAACAGCGATATGGTACATCAGGTTACTTTCGACATTAAAATTTTTTTAATTCACATTAAAAAAAATTTTAAGGATATCTGTGACATTTAATTTTACTTAATTTTCACTATGATATTTAATTTCATTTAATTTTAACTATGACATTTGATTTCACTTTAGAAAAGATTAATTACTTTTTTTATCCAATTAAGTTTTACTTTATTTCACAAGATATCAATTAAGTATTATTACTTTATTTCATTTGATATGAACCGAACTATGATCCATAGCAAAATTATACCATCAAATCACATTCTCTATTGTACATACAATTACACTAACTTCAGATCTTTTATATCACATTTATCCTACAATGTTAGATGACAAATCATCTGGATGACAAATCGCATGACAATAATATCATATCATAAAAATCACATCCTCAATTATATATACAATTATAATAATTTTTTAGATCTATTATATATACAATTACATCATATGACAAACTATCCGAATAACAAAACGCATGACAAGGTATTTTTGTAAAAATGTAAAAAACAAAAGGAGAATCGAGAAATTTATTTGTAATTAAATTAAGAGGATTTTTATCTAATTAATTTATTATCCTTTAATTACGAATTGAATGGTTGATACTAAACCTTATAAATATTAAATCTAACTTAACTATTTATCGATCAAAAGTAAATAAAATCCTCCCTTCAAAAATAAAGTAATTAAAGTCCTAAAAATCATTTGAACAAATTTATGGCATTTAATTTTGAAGGATATCTATGACATTTAATTTTACTTAATTTTAATTATTATATTTTTTTATGGAACGGTTAATGTTTATTGCTTGGATCTCTCATACAAAATTGTCAGCATAGGCATACATCAGAAGCATATCATCATGTCCTCTCCTATTACATTTTAAGATCGAAAAAATTATCCGAAAATATCACCTAAATAAATTAATTTATAATTAGATAATAATAAAATATTGATATTAATCTTACATTATGTCATTTAAGACACAGATTTTAATATTGTGAATTTTCATCTAAAATATTGACGATATGACTTATGTATTATTAATGCATAAACAATCATGTCATTTATATGAACTGTAATGAGATCAATAGAACTGCACATATTCATATATGTCGAAATCAGATTACGATATAAAACCATTACATGAATTGTAAGGATCATAAATAACTAACAATTTGTGAACTACAAAAACAAAATACATGAATTGTATTGATTATCGTGTGCATTGCATGTATTTAACAACTATATCAATCATGAACTCTCTTATTATCAACCATGAACTTTATTATCATGATCCATGAACTGTCTTTCCTTATAAAATAAAATGTATAGTCTATCCAACGGAATTGCATGTTTATAATAGAAATTTGAACAAAGTCTATTTTGAACTGCAGTTCATAATTTGAACATGCAATGAAGTCTCTCCCCAATCGTTTCGCTTTCATCCGAAGGTTTATTTTTTCTCAATAACGTTAAATAAAAACTCGTTTTTTTTTTAAAATGATTTTAACTTTATTGAAAAAATTATTTTATGAAAAAAAAAATTATAAACAACTAAAATCATTTTTTGAAAAAACGATTTTTTTTAACGTAACATATATTTTATAAAAGATAATTTTAATCATTAAGAGTTCGTTTTTTCCTTCTGATAAAAGGAATTCTTCTTCCACCTTACGGAAAAAAAAAAAAAAAACAAGACATGAAAAAACAATGCCGGCCCGAACCCCTCCTCCACAACCCCCGTACAACACTAACCGTCGTAACCTCATCCGGCACAACCCCGAACTCCTCATCTCCCTCATTTCCCTCATCTCCCCAAACACCCCGAACTCCTCCTCTTAGACATTTCGTTTTCCGTGCATCCTCCGCCCTCCCGTATTTCGCATCCTTCATCCTCCACCCCCCGAACTCCTCAATATATTCGCGATCGTAAAGCCATTCGCCCTCGGGGAAATATTGCAGTAATTACTACAGAAGAAAGGTGCAAATCCAAATCCAAATACAAACAAGATGGATCCAACTAAATCACATAACCAACATCCATAATTCCCATCGTTGAACTATCATCATCGATGATGATTTGCCTCCACCATCGAAATTCATCTTCTCAAAATACCGAATCGAAAGCAACGACAGCGACGAATTAACCTCGTACTTCCCCACCTCCGCCCAGCCCCTCCCGGCGGCATCCTCGAGAACGCCGCCGTCAACCTCGGCCGTACTGACGACGACGCACCACCGGCACCACAAGCACCACAACTCGATGTTAGTCCATTGGCGCGTGCATATCAACTCTCAGATCCGCTTGTCCTGTGCCAGTGCTTGGATCTGCATCATTCGCCCTCAATATATTTGCACCTTGCTGCCCCCACCAAGCACGATCTTGAAAATCGAGGGGATGACCCACGAGAATGATCTGATGATGGCGTTGATGATGTAGAGAATGGGTTTTGGTATCTGGGCATAAACGGTAGCAGTGTAGATCGAGATCGTCGAATTCATCGTCCACCGACGATGACGGTGGCGTTGGAAGGAGACGTGAGGCGGAGATGGCGACGGTGGAAGAGGAGGGTGGTGGTGGTGAGGAAGGTGATGAGTGATCGAAAGGGACTTTGGGAGCAGTGCATGCGATCGATAAAGAGTGCGTATCGACGAGCTTATTACCAGATCCGCTATAGCGAGGTAGTCGGTCTTCCTTGACAAAAAATATGGCGATTGTAAGCTCAGCCCATGATCAAAACGTTCATATGGCAGGCCTGTGCTGAATGTCTGCCACCACGTCATAGTCTCATAAGGTAAGGTATGCAGATAGAGGGTTTGTGCACTTTGTGCAATGAAGCTGGAGAAACCACAGAGCATATTCTTAAAAACTGCAGGTATACGAATGTGGACCCTTGGAGTATGGAACATCCAACCCACCTGAAGAAGCAACACAGTTCCGACGTTGGTTCCTTTCCAAATTAGAGCATATGAGTTGTGAGGAGGCAACCGAATTGTCGATGGTCCTATACAACATTTAACAAAATCGGAATTAATGCAAAAGTCCAAGGGATGCTGGTGACATCGATATATCATATCAATCTATCTTATCATCATTTTTTTTTCTTCTTATTCTTTATTCTCACACACTCACAATAACAAAAAAGTCATAATTTTTTGGACATGTTTAGTAAAAAAGATAAAATAAAATTGGATAATTTATTATGTTTATCTTATATTTAATAGCAAAAAAAATATCACGATTATTAATCCCAATAACATAATAATTCTAATTCTTTCATTTTTAATCTCAACATGATATTATCAATTGGGATAAAATTTTTAACACACCCCTGGATTGCCGGTTTCTTGATGGCTTGACTGTCGCCCGTAAGCCTACCAGCGACCGCTGACCCACAATGGCTTTTTTTAAAAAAATAAAAAATCTAAGTAACAGATCAATTAAATTTATACTCCTAATTAGCAAACTGCTGACGTGTGATCTCGATTAGGGTTAGGGTTTGGTTGCTGCTGCACGATGGCGACGATGACGGAGATGCATCCACAGACCATCGCCGACCAATTCGCGGCCTTGTCTGCTGCAGAGAGAAGCGAATCGGAGTCCAAGGCCGAGTTTTCCTCTCGCAAAAAGCTCCGTCGACTCCGACAAGGACAGAAGCTCCGGTGGATGGACCTACGACTCCGACACTGTCGTCACCGACGAAAGCGAAACCGATGTAGAAGAAGATCAAGACATATAAATCCCTGACTCGGTTATCTCATGTTATCCTGTTCATTTATTTATTTATTTTTCCAATTCATGTGTGTCGTTTAATCTCAATGTTCTACTCATAGGTGTTGCTTTTGTTTTGATCGATCGCTAATTAGTAGTACTGATTGCTTTCGTTTTAATCTCTTTGTTTTTTTTCGATCAGCCTCCATGCCTCTTTAGACGCTTATATTTTTCCACTGGTGGGTTCGTTACTGGCCTGGCAACGGAGATCTCTGCAGAAACCTACAAGTTGCCTGAAGGCGTTGAAATCGTAGATCAACGTACTTCTTGTACGAGGAGTCCGACCTCGACCCTACGTACCTCAACCGTAAGTACGATCAGGATGAATACTTTACTGAAGAAATAGATGACAACCAGGTCAGTGATCAACTGACTAGTAAATTATTTTGGATGATTAGATATAATTAACCATGGAGTCATCAACATTCGTCTTTGCTCGAGAATTAGTCATGAGTTTTGAATTGCATCATACTAGTAAATTAGTTCATCAAGTTCAGTCACGGCCAGAGGATTAAGGAACAGCGCTCTGGGGCGGGAACTGAAAACCAGACAAGTGAGAGAGGGTTTGAGGGAGGGGAACCTTGTCTTGGAATAAATTAAGTTGCCAATTAACATATGCTTTCCTTGTGTGGCAGGGTTTTGGTGAGGATTACCCTTTTCTGAAGAACAATCTTCGCATCTATAAGAAAGTCGCTAAGTTTGCCATCACTCAGTACAATGAGAACAATGTATGCTAACTTGCCTCCCAAAATTTGCTCCCTTTTTTTTTTTTTTTTTGGGTGTGCAGGTCTAATTCTCGCTTTCTTGAGTTGCTTCTTTTTATTTAGGATCCTAAGCTCAAGATCATAAAGCTTCTTGAGGTTAATGAGAGCGTGAGGCCAGAACTTGAATCCACCTATATTACTCTCACAGCCAAGGAGATGGATGATGAAGATGGTAGCACCACCAAGACATAACAGGCAAAGGTTGAGATCGAAAGATTTCCTCAAAAGAAAAAGAAGCTGGCGATTTTTAGATTCGCTCCAGAAAACTCACCTGAGAACTCGGGCTGAGGTAAAGCCAAAAGCTTCTGGTCTTTCTTTGCTACATGAGTGCTTTTTTTTTTTTTTTTTCTTTCCCCTGTGAGATATTGATCTATGATTTCTCTTTTTGGTTGTCTTCCCGTGGAAATATGCTCAAGTAGTTGAATTATCGACCAATCGGTGCTCTTGATGCTAGATTTTCAACTTCTGAAATACATCGCTGTCATTGTTATTTGGGCCTTAACTACTGCCTTTGAAATTTGTTTGGACTGCGCATGGAAAAGGTAGATTCCAAGTAAAATCTTTTCTTGTGAATCAGGTCTGCTCAAGTGTAGACGTCTGTACTTCATGCCAGTGTCTGTTACGCTCATCTGCTTTCTATGTAAGTTATATGTAGATTGTTCATTACACTCTCATGTCGGCTGGGTTTGAAGGGTCCATAAATGTTTACCGTGGACTGGTAGGACTTGGTACGACACCTGACGAGATGGACCTGAGAAGCTTATGCTCACGCTACTTGGCTTTGGGTTTTGAGATCCACTAGTGTTTTGAGATCCTTTTTGGATTTTATTTCTTTGTGCTCTTTCAGAGAAAGACATTAGTTCAGTTGGCACTGTTATATTTATCGGTCTTTTCGACTCCCTTTTTGTCTTAAAGAAGGCTTTTGCTTTGGCAACTGAACCCTAAGAGGGTTCTTGTGAGATACCATAAATTATATGGAAGTGTGAAAAACAATTGACTGCAATGAGAAAACGACACCACTGCTGTTTATTAAGTTCTATGAGATTGGTGCTATAGCTGGTGGTTTTCATTACTTGGTCTGATTTTATGGTTTGAGTAGAAACAGGTTGTTTTGGACTTGCTTCCTTTTTCTGGTTTTTTGTATTAGCTCTGTGATCTTGATTTAGGCCGTCTTATTCGTCTGATGTATTTGCAGATTATTCAAACCCAGCAAGCCCTGTTCTGCACTAAATTGTGTGTTTTTGAAAACATTATGCATAAAAAAAAAAAAAAAAACTGACTTGGAGATGTTTTTGTTTGTAGGGGAACGATTGACTTCCAAAGTCATCTGATGGATTCGTTGATGCTGGTAGGATGCCATTTCAAATATGCGCCTGGCGGCTGGCGCCTGTTTGATGAACTTTGTTTAGTTGCCTTTTCTATTGGATTACTTAATTTGCTGCTTGCAAATCAACTTGCTAAGAAACAATGACTGTTTTCACACGGTTCTTTTGGCTAACAGTGCGACCAAAAACACAAATTTTAGGCAGATGACATGGTCTTTCGTTGATTGATTATTAGATGAAATATTGTCATGTACAATGCCATGTGCTATATACTACTAGAAGCTGAATATGATCAAAAAGATGTTTGTAGTGAAACTGACGTTCTGTAAATTTTACTACTAACATTTTGATTTCAATGTCTCTTGAGGCAAAATTAGTCACATGTCGTGAGACGATATATATTGTTTTTCAAATTTATCATAGATGATTGCTAAAGTACTCCCTTCGTATCATAAATTTTACATCATGTACGTATTTTATACTATTCTATACGCATAAATATAAGGTTTATTTTTATATCAAATTATGTCTGATCGTCCTGTAAGATATATTAGATTGAAATACGTAAATTACACAATGATTGATGTTTTACGATAAATTTACAAAAAATTGTGTTGATCGTCGTTGTACATATGTCAAACTTTGTATCGACACACATACAAAGTTAAAACGTTATAAAATTAATGGGACAGAGGGAAAATATAATTTTAATGCATGTGTATAACGGGACGATCCAACGTTATTTATTAAAAAAAAGTAAAAACTTGGTATTGTGTGTATCACACCATGCAAAATATGAACACTCTACAAAAATATGGAGATTTTTGGACTATCGAATATTTTCCGATACGATCAAGATGAAACTCATCAATATACCTAAAGACACTACTTAAAAAGTTGTAAGAACCATAGAACATAAAGGATACAATCATATCTTTGGCAACTCATGTAATCCAAATCACAAGTATCATACCCATTTATTGGCTCAAACATATATTACCTTCATTCCATAAAAATACGTCAGTTTAGGTCAGAGATAAAATTATTAAAGTTACGAATTGTCCGTGAAACTATTAAACATGGTTTTACGTAAAATTGTCATAAAACACTAATGATAATTTAAATTATATATTTAATCATGAATCAGTAACGTAATTTTTTTATATTATTAAAACGAATAACAAATTTCTCAAAATACGTATCGAATAATACAATAATGATCCAATATTTTATATATATATATATATATATATATAGAAGCAAGGGAATATAACCGTTTGAATCCATTAAAAAAAACATAATTATCAGCTCTGAATAAAAAATCACCCGACGGACGAAATCTTCGGGTGTCACTGACACAAACCCATGCCCATCATCATCTCTCATCACTTTCCTTTTTCCTCACCCAATTTTCCCTTGGTTTTTTTCCACTCAAAACTCACCATCGAATCATCGATTTGCGTGCCTACACACACGAACACAGAGTGTCGAAACACAATGGCATCGCAGATCGTGCGACGAGTCCTCGCTCGCTCATCGAGCCCTAACTCGTCCTTGACTCGATCTCTCGATCGATTCTTCTTCTCATCGTCTTCATCGTCGACGACGGCGGCGGCGACGAATGGTTCGATCACGGCAACTCTGTTCCCTGGGGACGGCATCGGGCCCGAGATCGCCGAGTCCGTCAAACAGGTCAATCATCGATCTATTGATCAGTTTCTGTGATGTTGATTTTGGTTTATGAAATTCTGATTGTGATTGATTGTGTTGTTAGGTTTTGCTGTGTGTAGGTTTGATTTATGAGTTCATGATGATTTCTGTATGATTTAGTTTGACATGAAAGGGAGTTTTGTGGATTTAAGGGACAGTTTGGATGATTGAGTGACGTGATTTGGGGTGAAAGTTTGGGATTTTGTGGTGGATTTGGAGATTGTTGAGGAGATTTGTGGGAGTTTGGGGTTGATGAGTGATAATTTTGGTACTGGATGGGGATTAGGGTAGGTGCTCGGCATTGACGATGTCGGATGCATAGTCAGAATTGGGAATGGGAGATTTTTACCGTTATGCAATGATATAATGTAGTATTGTTGATGTTTAATGATAAATTGATAAGCTTCTAGACAAGTCACTTGTAAAGTTTTTATCTTGAGAATCGAATGTCTCTTCAGTGTCTGATCTTTGGTGCAATGATGACCTGTGTCAGTATGTGTATTATTTGAGGAGCTTTTGTGGAAAGGAAGGGAAGGAAATGAAACAAGGGTCGTGCTTTGACTTCACTTTTCTTGCTTTGGAGTTCCTGGATTTGATCATACTAGTAGGTTGTTTGCAGAATGAAAGATTCAATTACATGCATCAGGATTTTTTCCAGACCTTGTCACGCGGGTATATAGCACATGGATGAAGTAAAAGAAAGTGGAATTTTAATGTTTAAATCTATCATGCAGTAGTGCTTTCTGATCTAAACAATTGCTTATGGTTGCTATCCCAATGAATTATGCAAAATAATGAGGACTTGCTTTGTTACCCATACCTCTCACCGACTGACCGTTGGATGCCAACTCCGCAATCTTCGTTAGTAACTGCAATCTAGGTGATGCTTGCATTTTGAGTTGCTCCCTTTCTTTAGCTTTCAAGATAAATCATTGCATTGTGGATTGAATCTTTTCTATTTTGTATAAGCTTATCCATTGTTGACCTAGATTTCTTTGTACTTCAAGTTCAAGACGAAATATTTACTTGACTCAGTGTGTCAACCCATGTGGAATCTGTCTATGGTTTGAGGCTGTTTTTTTTTAGAAATTGATGTATACTCATATTTTTGCTCATGGATAACTTGAGCTTTCTTTGAACCGTAATGCAGATTTATTCAGTGTGTGAACCGCGAGAATGTAAATTTACCTCCTGTGAATCAACATGTACAAATTCACTTTAGCTGGAGTTAATGTGGTGTTATTGGTTATGACCAATCTTAGATGACCTGGCCATCCAGACAGTGTTATCTTTCTTTTATTGTCAAGACCTTTCTTGATGGGCCTTGTTAATAGTGTGGCCTACGGAGTTATCCTCAGGGCTTCTCTGCTTTCAATTCTATGAGAGAATTTAACCTTTCAGCCTTGAAAATTTTCATATTCATTATATCAGAATATAGACATACTGAAAAAAAAAAAAAAAACCACCATGTTCTGGCTATACATAATTAGTTCTGTGGAGCTGTTTTTCCAATTTTTGTTCGGACATAATTATTCTCATGATCCTTCAATAAGAGTGAACAACACTAGTGGGATGTACTTGTCGCTCAAAAGAACTGACTTTGGTGCCGGTGACCTAATATGTAGTACATTATATGAACCAGTGAAGAGTTCGGTTTTTTTTTCCCCCCAATCATTTCCACTGCATTTCTCTCTACCAGCTTTCGGAATTCAGGAGCATTGTACACTGTACTGTATATTTTGTTATTAGTAGCTTGTGGTTGATTCTAGTAATTAGGATTTGAGAAAATATGAAGTTCAGAGTGTGAATGAAGGATAGTTACTAACTGAAGAGTAAGTAACAAGATTTAGGGGAAAGTATGTCTTGGATTTGCGAGATACACAATAAATTGTTATATGAAGATTAAGACTCGGAATGAAGGTTTTTTTTTTTTTTTTTTTTGTCTTTTTCCAGCTTTTGGGAAGTGGTCATTTTGAATTCTTGTATGCCCGTTCTTTTTGAGTTGTTAGCAACTGATACATATCAAGATACAAAACTGATCTGGCTGCAATACCTGTTATGAATGTTTTGATTTGTGAGGTTTCCTTGCAACTTTGCACTAGAGGTTACTTGCTTCTCATAACTTCTAATTGTTGACCAGACTTTTTCATTTACTGGATACAGGTGTTTAAATCTGCTGAGGTGCCGATTGAATGGGAAGAACATTACGTTGGAACAGACATAGACCCAAGAACCCAGAGTTTTCTTACATGGGAGAGTCTAGAATCTGTGCGTCGGAATCGGGTGGGCTTAAAAGGCCCAATGGCCACTCC
>JAOVYX010000784.1:0-13290 GCA_035668315.1 Drosera spatulata
TAACGGATAGAGGTATCTTCACGAATTATTTTGTGAATTTTAAAGACCAAATTTCAAGGTTTTGAAGCTATTCAAGTGAGCCTTGAAAATCACAAGATTTGAGCTCACCGACTTATACACATGTGGGGAGCTGTGACGGATGGTTTCACATTGCGACGATCATTTCATCCACCCCGTGATGATCCCGACCCTTCCCTAACTGCCTTCCCTTCTCCTTTGAGCTTCTACAAGCTCAAACTAACTACAAATCAGGAGAAAACCAAAGAATGGAGAAGAGACAATAGAAGGCATAGGAGAAAAGTGAATTTTGCTCCTCATAATTGTTGTTTATGTGATTGTGGACGTAAGGTTTAGTGGAGAGAGTTGATTTAGTGGGTAGGTTTAGTGGAAGGGAATAAAGAAGGATGGATTATTTTAAAAAAATTATCCGCGATTCGTTTAATCGTAGGATTAATTAATTTCATATTTTTCATAACCACCATTCCAATTTTACCACTATGTTCAGAAAATTACGTTGTTCAATAACGTATAATTTTCCATGACAAGAAATTATCCATCTTTGTCACGAGTTGAAAGTTGTGAATATATCGTTATGTCACAAAACCTTTTAACGGAATTGATCCGATTCAAAATTACCACCAACCTTATTTAATTACATTCGTAATTAATGTATTGTTTTTTCAATTTTCTGTGATATGAATTCATAAACCTTTGTCACGATCTTAATAACAGTGACGTAACCCTTACGTCACAAAAGCTTTAAATCATGGTTGTTTCACTCTCTTAATTAATTATAAGAGAAGAAATATTTATTTTTCATCACAAATATTAATTCGCGAACGAAAAAAAAATTACTTCGGTTTTTCGGGTTTTTACAAATGGAGATATAAATATCCAACAAATTCGATCCAGTATAAACTTGACAGATTTATTCACAAAGACACTTCTCAAGATAATTTTTGAGGTACTCAGATACAAAATCGGGATTCGACGACTTACAAATCTTTCTGATTGAAGACATCTCAATGAAGTGAGCAACTATTGAGGGGGAGATTGCACTCTTTTTCCTTCGATTAGGTTTTTATCCAATAGGTTTTTTCTGACAATGTTTTAACAAGACAATCATATTTCCATAACGAGATGTATAATATATTAGTATAAAATTTTGTTATTATCTTGTCGTCCAAAAGAGAGTATTAAAAAATGCATGGTGGTGGATGACAAGACACACACCAAAAGTCTCCACTAACTAAAAATCCAACCCAAAGATGCGCTGCAGGTGAAAGATGTTTTGTATGATTTCTGTATATAAGAGACAACATCACTCTTTTCATTATATTGAAGAAAACAAAATTTTCATAAAGAAAATAAATACAACAAATGTGTTTGTATGCATTGACCGTATATATACATTAATAAATTGTAATTATTATATGCGCATAATATTGGGATCTTACTGCAATACCAATCAGGTTAATGCGGACAAAAGAAACTTCAGCCAAAAACTAACGCCTGAAGAGCGACGATTCCCCTTGCTTGTTCAAGCAGTGCTTGATGACCAGAGCGAGGAGGTAGTTTTTCTGTAATGCGCTCCGAATTTACCATTCCTAGTGTTGCCATCGGAGGCCGACGTCGCTCGATTGATCTAATCCAAGTAAATTCCTCTGATTACTTCCATGTTCTTTGATTCGGTGATTTTTGTTGATGTATAATATACTGTGGATAATTAATTAGGGTTTTTTTTTCCGTGGGTGTAGGGATTGGTTATTTGTCGATGTATACTATATACTGTGACGCGCTAAGCTTGATGTTGGATGCGGACAAATGATGAGGCATTGTGCATACCTGCATGTTTCAAGCCTATTTTCTTTCGAGAGAGTAGCGTAACGTTTGTGTTGCGGTCGTCGGAGGCCATGTTCGCAATATGTTGTCCTCAATGTGCCATTGCCATGAGATAATCAATGTAAGTCATTAGCATGCCTGTATTCTTTTGTAAACTGCAAATGCCTTGGCAATCATTTCTGGTTGTTCAGTCGTGTTTCATGCTGGAGAGTGTTTGTTCTGCATTGGTGTGCTTCCTTTTCGTGTCTGCTGGAGTGAGGGTTGCCTATAGGCTGCACTGTTTGGATTTGGAGGGTCTTCTCTCTTACGAACGGGTTTATTAATTATAAACACAAACAATAATAAGTGCGCAAAAATAAATGAGGAAACCCTTACGAGAAAAATCACGGACGGTCGCCGACGACGAAGAATTCACTAATTAAATAAGGAAATACAAAATGAGCTACATCCAAAATATTGAGAATCTCACGATAAGGGATAAAGATAATAATCTCTAAAAACAAATCCCTTAAACCCTCAATGTGTATATGTGACTCAAAATGTGGAATCACTTCTCTCCCACTTCTCTTCCTCCCTGTCTCTTCTCTGCACCTCTCCTTCTTCTTCCTTATCTCCTTTCTCTGCACTTCTGCGTCCTCCATTGATTCTCCTCTGCCTCTCCTCTTCTTCTTCTTATACAGAGAAGAACACGGAAGAACACGGACAATGCGCAACATCACATGGACACCATACGGAAAGGAATGCGGACATCGCGGAAGCCACGCGGAGAATGACGATTTGGGGCACTATCAACATTCTCTTTTCTTGAAGTAGTTACATTACAACAGTGTAGGGATCAGGTTGAGTATGCATTAAGGTTTTCCCATGAAAGTAACCATGTGAGCTTTCTCGTGCGTGAAAAGCCTCGGTGGACTCCCTTAAGTTTCACCTTTTGGGATCAGAATCTACTTAAAGATTATGCAGAGCGTTGACATTGTATTTAAAGTGGTCTTTCTAAAGAGAAAATAATCATCTGGGTAGTCAGATACTTGTTATAGCATCTAGAAGAATGCTGCATCCTTTGGATTAGAAATGAAGCTATAAACATCTTTTCATAGATGTACTTAGCATAAGCAAGTATTCAACTCGTTGTTTGGTTCTTGTTTTTTAAGTTTGACTTGGTTGAGGACGGTTCTTGCCCACTTGGAAAAATAGGTTTCATTGTGACCCACTTGGCTGCGTTTGTAGAATTGCCAACACTTGTACTTGTCCTCGGGTGTTGGACAGTCTAATCTGTCTAATGTTTCCCACCATGAATTGGGATGTTCCATTCCAGAATGTGCAGCTAACCATGTGTAACAGTATTGGCCTATCCCTGCAAATTGAAGCCATCCTTTAGGGTAAAATTCCATCACGGTGCTTTTCTTGTCCATAAATATCATGTTTGTCAGCTGAGCACCATGTGGCGATGCGAGGATGTCAGTGTAGGTTAATGTCTTCACCTGAATTTGCAGCCATGCATAAACGTGTCAGCATATCTCTACTTCATTGCCTCATATTTGGCTGAGTTGGAGATCCATTTTGCCTAGATACTCTTGAACAAGGAAAAAGGCCATTCTGTTTCTTACAATAAACTACCGACTTTTCAGTGAAATTGGTTGAGAGAAGTTTGACAGGCATTGTCACAACTTTCCACGCTGATGAGACTCGTGCTTGGAACTTCTATGTATACCTTATTCAAGGGGCATGAATTCAGGGAATTCAAGTCAAGATTTTTGGAGTTCATGGAGAGCACTGATCCAGGGAGACTAAAACGCTACGAAGCTAAGATTATATACTTATGAGGGAACATAGCATGTACCTGATTACAGAATGATAAATCATCTGACTGTACAACCTGTAATAAGCATCCTTCAATCTTGGCACACTCTTTTCTGAAAATCTCTGTGACTGCAACTGGATCTTTAAATGCTCTGCTGCCTCTTCTCATTAGCAAAGTCAGCCGAATGATAGGAACTCCTTTCTCATTCAAGTCCCTTCCTTTGCCTTCTGGATTTATGCCACAAGAGCTCCTTTCTTTGCATCTTATCTGCTGGTAGACTTGGTGTTTCTTCTCTAGCGCCATATGGCCGAGATCATGCCTCATCACTAGTGCCTTCTCAAAACAATAAGGCACTTTATCATCCTCTTCAAAATTTTCGATTGGTATGTCTCCGAAAGTTCCTCGCATTATTTTTTGCAGCCATGCTCCTGTTTTTCTTTGTGGCGAACCTTGTTGGAAAAGTGACCATCTTGTGGGTTTTGCACATCCATTTTTTGTCGACCAACCCACAAAAGGAGCAAATGCACTTAATCCGTGCCATAGATTTGCATAGTCATAGTAAGTATTTGATATAAAGGTCAGACCTTTCAAGATCTTGGCTGATTCTGGGAGGCTCTCTGGCCAAGCCAACGCATAGGAATTGTTGGTGCCATCTCTTTCAATGCTTGCATTGATGCATAGAAGTCGACCTTTAGATTCGTGGGATGGAAAGTACAAGTACTCGGTTTCATTCTCTTCGTAGGTGTCTTTCAAGGAGCTCATAAACCAAGTGGTGCCTTCCATGGCCGTTTTGGCGTATCTGAGGTCTTTAAGGGGTAAGAATGTGATTGAATCACGAAGTCTGGACATCAGACTTTTCAGCTTAGAATCGTAACTGTTTTTTGCTTCTTCTCCATGTTGGTAAAGAAATGCTTGGGAAGCAGAAGTATAATTAGAAGAAGAGTCTGATGATAATGAGGATGACGAATTGTTGTCTCCATTGGGGATAAAAATGTCTGAATCATGGAGTATAGAGATCATTGTTTTCCCGCTTGAGTTTTTGGCATTTTCTATTGTTTCTCCTTGTTTGTTGAAAAATGCCCATATGCCGGAGGTGTCTGATGTAGAATATAAGTCTATATGAGGCAAAAAGGTGACTGAATTGCGGAGCCTGTTGATCAATGTATTTGTTCTAGAAATTTCAGTGGTGCTATTAATAACTTCTCCATGTTGGGTGGTAAATATCCATGAAGGAGTTCCATTATCAGAATCAGAAGAATTGAAAAGGGAGGAGACAGAGATGACAACAAGTACTAGGGATACAATTGTGAGGATCTTGCGTATTTGGCTTGAGCTTTTCTGCTTGTTGAGTGTTCTGGGGCTTGGCATGTTGTAAGATTCAAAATGAAAGCGGAACTGTGGAATGAAAAGATTTGTTGAACTCATTAAACTAGGTGTGCGATGGATTGGATCGCCTTGTGTATTTATGCTCTGAATTAGACATTGCTACCCGCTAGGTACTGAAATCAAGTACTATGATGAGTTGGATACTGACAATGCTTGTGCTTATCACTGTAGCTAGTCATGAGCTAGATCCTAAATTAAGCAAGCAACTGAATCATACTCCCTCCGTTCCACAAAAGATGCAACATATACGTAATTTTGTATTATTTTATACGTATGAATACAGATCTTGTTTTCATATCAAATCATGTCTGATCGTCCCGCAACATATATTAGGTTTAAGTACGTAACTTACTCAACCATTGATGTTTCACGATAAATTATAGAAAACTAGGTTTAATCGTCGTTGCATGCATATCAAACTTTGTATCGACACACGTGTCAAATTAATCCGTTGCATCCTTTATGGGATGGAGGGAGTTGTATTTTTGGTTTTCCTAGGTTTTATTAGCTGTAATAAACACTGCTTGTTGGTAGCTGTAATGAATACTGTGCTCATAATTTTCAGCACTGAAATATCTTCAAGTGGATGTGATTTTGCGTGAGATCGTTCCAGGACTCCTAATATGGATCTGCAGTATAATTCCTTCTTGCAAAGGCGAAGTCCTTCAGTTTCTTATCATCTATGAAAGATCAAGGTATGTGATCATCTTTCATGTACGTTGAGAGAGTTGCATTGAGTTCTTGTGTTTACTATTTTATCATCTGAAGCTCATTCCTTGTACATCAATTTTGTTTTCCTTTTTTACACCGATCACATATTCAGGTTAATTTACATCGGTTTCTTGCAATGATTAAGAATTTAAGGAACTGTTTGACATTTGTGGTCCAGCTGGGTTAATCGATTAGTGTAATTAGGGAGCTAAAACATTTCTTCTCCACGAGGCAAAATTGATGCCGATCTGATAACTTTTGTTTCTTATCTGACCTCATAATTGTTTTCCCTGCTAGGTACTCTTTGTATAACCTTTTTTCCATTGGATTTGTTCATGACTCATGAGTGAGAGCTGCCTGATAGCTGCACTGTTTGGATTAGTGAGTCAACTAGAAGTTCTCTTTCCCTACAGTAGTTACATTATCACGGGATTAGCACACATTTAAATTTCTCCCATAACAGTAACCATGTGAGCCAACTCGAGTTTGTTGATAACTCTGTGGATAGCTTTTTAGTTTCATCTTGATGGAACCGTAATCTAATTGAAGATTTCATAGGACATGGAGACGCATTGAGGACCTAGCTAAAATTAATAACAATCATCATGAATTTACGCAAGGAGTTCCATTATAGTTGTAGCATCTACAGAAACAATAAGTTGTTACATAAATAAAATTAGTAGCAGCTTGAAGATATGAAGTTAGCATGTGCAAGTATCCAACTCGATACTTGATTCTTGCTTTCTTAGTTTAACCTTGTTGAGGATGGTTTTCGCCCACTCCGAGAAATAGGTTTCATTATGGCCCACTTTGCCATATTTGTAGAACTGCCAACACCTGTACTTGTCTTGAGGTGTTGGGCAATCTAATCTGTCCAATGTCTCCCGCCATGCTTGGGGGTGTTCCATTCCTGCTTCCATGGATAGCCATTGGTAACAGTATTGGCCCCACCCTGCAAATTTAAGCCATCCTTTGGGGTAAAACTCCATTACAGTGCTGTTCTTGTCCATGAATATCATGTTTGTCAGCTGAGCTCCATGTGGCGATGCGAGGATGTCCGTGTAAGTTAGCAACTCCACCTGAATGCACAGCAGTGCATGAACATGTTATCGCAAGTCAGAAATTTATTTGGTGGATTAGGGATCCACTTTCCTGGTACTCCCACACAAGGAGACTGATTATGCCATCTTTCTTGAAATGAACCTAGACCTATTAGCAGATGTTGCTGAAAGACCACGTTAGGCTTTCCTAAAAGTAGTAATTTGGTGCACTCCTCTTTGGAGCTGTCTATGAATTTTGCATTCAAGTTGCATGAAACCAGGGATTCAAGGAATTTGATCAGGAGTTTTTCAGATTTCTGTGGAAGTGCGGCATGGAATTTCTTCAAGTGTTCTGAGATTGATCATGAAAAACACCATCCTTTGGTTTCTGTCCAACCAAAGGAACTGTAAGCACATAACGAATTCTAAAGGTATATACTTAAGAGAGAACATTAACTTTACCTGATCACAGAATGATAAATCATCAGACTGAGCAACCTTTAATATGCATCCTTCGATTTTTATACATTCTTTCCTGAAAATTTCTGTGACTGCTACTGGATCTTTAAAAGCTCTTGTGCCTCTCCTCATCAGCAAAGTTAGCCTAATGTTAGGAACTCCTTTCTCATTCAGATCTTGTCCTTTCCCTTCTGGATTTAAGCCGCAAAAACTCCTTGCACTGCATCTTATCTGCTTATAGACCTTGTGTTTCTTCTTCAGCGCCATACGGCCAAGATCATGCCTCATCACTAGTGCCTTCTCGAAACAGCAAGTCTTATCACCACTCTCTCTAAAATTTTCAATTGGTATGTCACCAAAAGATCCTTGCATTATGTTTTGCAGCCATGCTCCTGTTTTCGTTTGTGGCGAACCTTGTTGGAAGATTGACCATCTTGTTGGCTTAGCACACCCGTGTTTCATTGACCAACCCACAAACGGAGCGAAGGCACTCAGTCCATGCCATAGATTTGCATAGTCATAGTATGTATAAGATATAAAGGTCAGGCCTTTCATTAGCTTGGCTGATTCGGGGAGACTTTCTGGCCAAGCCAACGCATAGGAATTCTTGGTACCATCTCTCCCAACACTTGCGTTGATACAAAGTAGTCGACCATTGGATTTGTTGGATGGGAAGTACAAAAACTCAGCTTCATTCTCTTCATAGGTGTCGTTCAAGGAGCTCATAAACCAAGTGTTGCCTTCCATGGCCGTATCCGCATATCTAAGGTCTTTGAGGGGTAGGAATGTGACTGAATCGCGGAGCCTGGACATTAACCTTTTCATTTCGGCATCGTCAATGTTTCTTGCTTCCTCTCCCCTCTGGTCAAGGGATGCCTCCGAAGCAGTAGTGTCATTGGAAGAAGAGTCTGATGATGCCGAGGATGTGGAAATGTCTCCATGGGGGATAGAGGCGACTGAATCACGGAGCCTAGATAGTAATGTTTTTCCCTTCGAGCTTTTTCCATTTTCAATTGATTCTCCTTGCTCATTGAAAAAGGCCCATATCCCAGAAGTGTCCGAAGTAGAAGATGAGAGGTCTATATGAGGCAAAAAGTTCACTGAATCACGAATCTTAGAGATAAATGTGTCCGTTCTAGAAGTTTCAATGGTGTTGTTTATAACTTCTCCATGCTTGTTGGTAAATATCCACGAAGGGGTTCCTGAGTCGGAATGGGAATCGGAAATGGAATCGGACTTTGAACGGGAAGAAGGGTACATAGCGGAGCTGGAGATTAATACATAGGAGAGAAAGATGACAAGAAGCAGTAGGGATACATATTTGAGGATCTTGAGTATTTTGCTTGAGCTTTTCTGCTTGCTGAACGTTCTCGGGCTGATCTTCATCTGGCTCGCCATGTTATGAGATTCAAACTGAGAATGTGATTCAGGGATCAAAAGATTGGATAACACCTAGACAATTCATATGGAAATGGAAGTTTGGTGCCAAGCACTAGATAAATTGCTTAACTTTAATTGAATTGGTGTGTGGTGGACCATCTCTCGTATTTTTGCATATGATGAACCCATTTCTTTTTGGATCTTGTTTGCATCAAGTGACAGTACTAGCAAGTTACTGGAGTCGTATGCTATGATGATTTGGATCTGCTATAGCTACTTATGAGCTAGAGTTTAAATATCTGCTAAATCATGGTAGTATTTATCTCCTTACTAGGTCCATTAGCTGTATCAAATATCATCCTTGGCTTTCACGACGTTTGATGGTTAACCAATACTGTGTGCATCTATAGTTCTCAAAATGCATGGAGCATATGGTGTTTTCGCTGAGGATTGTTGATACTGGGTTGCAGCTTCTTGCAGAGGCGGACACTTC
The DNA here is from genome assembly GCA_035668315.1 of Drosera spatulata. Classification (NCBI taxonomy): domain Eukaryota; kingdom Viridiplantae; phylum Streptophyta; class Magnoliopsida; order Caryophyllales; family Droseraceae; genus Drosera; species Drosera spatulata. Next base: position 9,113 of record JAOVYX010000784.1, read on the forward strand.
TGTATCTTGTCATCCATGAAAAGTCAAGGTACGCCATGATCTCGTATTTGGTAATATGTACTGTTATCTTCTTAGACGCATTGATTTGCCGTGTTTACTCGTTTTATTATCTGAAGTTCATTCCTTGTACTTGTTTTTCCTCCAAATATTGCATATTCAGGTCTATTTAGGATGGTCTCTGGCAATTATGAATAATTGAATAAATTGTTTGATATTATGTGGTCCAACCTTAATCGATTATCGATGCTTCGCCACCCAAACACTACTTTTCCTAGAGGGACAATCAATGCCTCGATGCCAAAGGATATGTCGACTTCCACGTTGCCAAGCGTATTCCGAGCTTGATAATCTTGTAGAGTCTGCGATCGAACTTATATCCTCCAATTCCTTTAGAAACCTAGAAAGAACTAGGAAGTAATCATATATTGTTTCCTGCCAGTATTGAGGAGATCAGTCGCTAGGATTTCAAGTCTATGGTAGAGATTCAGAATGGATACTTCTATTTCTTAACCTGAGCTTTCGAGTCTCAAGTGGAAGATCATTGCTTTTAGGGTAGATCATAGGTGTAGCATAATACCAAGTGTACGTTACAGGCGTAACCCAATCTAATATCTACCTGAATACTCTACTCTGTTTTACATGGCTTTTGTGTACTGTTCTCCATTAACTTGATATATGTTTGTTTTTATCTTCTGAAATGAAGAAACCGAATTAGTAGCAATACAGTAACCATGAAGAGTTACGAGATAGATGTAGCTCTAACACCAGCTTTTGTATTTTCTTTTTTCCAATGATCTTTGTTATTTCAACTGCTTTAGTGTTCGGTTTTGGTTTTCTGTTTTACTCCACTATCATTTTGAACAACGACCTTTCCAGATTAGATTCTCAATCTGAAAATAAGAAACACAGGAGTAGTTAAATGTTGTTTCTCAATCTGATTGCCGGGCACGATAAAGGCGCATCCCATCAGGCCCATGACCACAGGACTGTGGTCATGGGCCATGCCATGCTTCGGGTCGAGCAACGCCGGAGTGGTTGGCTTGGCCATGACAAGCATGATGCAAATCAAACTGGACCGGCCTGACCTAAAATGCCATCTTCTCGAGAAACGGCCGAGGCTTGTTTCTCTTGGTTTCTGATTAAGCATACCCTTGCGTCTTGTTTTGCAAATATTTTAACATGGATATAAATTTGGCAAACATAAACATAGAACTAGACACAAAACCTATTCCTAAATTCAAAACCCGGAAGAACGTGTCTATTTAAGTTTGATAATCCCTATAGGAATGATAATGGAAGCCATCAAATATACCATGCTACTTGTATTCCCTGATATTTGGGACCATTTGTATACACGGGAATGAAGAGCTAAAACCAACATCTCACAAATTTCCCTATCATTGCAGTGAAAGCTCATCGGTGGTGATCTACTAGTGAGACAGTTTATGTCCTTTGACGATCAACTAGCAAAGATGATTCAAGTGTGTGGTACAAACAATTGTGATGAGTCATGGTAGCGCCACTCTGTTTTTTTTGCTGTAAATGATTGAAGTGCTCATACGCCTTGTATAGATCTTTTCACGTACATTTATCTTATCTAGGAAGTGTTTACATATCTTTTGAACAGGTTTATCAGTGCAGACAAATAAACTCTTGAGAAGGTGACAGGCTTATTTTCCGCTGACCACTGCGAAGTCTCCCACTTCGGTCAGTGCTTATCGGCTTCTTTTCTGGAGTATTTTACATTGCGCTATTTTATTAGTTGTTGCTAAATCACGGTCATCATTTGTGTCATTTAGAAATCAGCCCATGTGTTGCAGGACTCGTTTGCTTACCAAACCGCACTAACAACTACAATGAATACGTTATCCTAGTAGGGAACACCCAGAATTATCAAAGATATGGATTTCATTCTTCCATGGAACTGATTGGTTCATACTGTAGAAACTGTTTTTAGTCCTGATGAATGTGCCTTGGTATTTTAATCCTAGTTATGGACTGTGTTAGAGCTAGCTTGTGGTTTTGGAGTACTCCGTTTTTCACCTGCTAGTTTGTTAGGTGTGCCCCTGGAAAACCGTCGTGGGAATGCAATGTGAAAAGATTGTCTGAAGGAATACTCTGTTTCACTGTTACTATTTCTGCAAGTTTTTGAGAGTCACTTTTATGATACTATCGTGTTCCATAAGTTTGATTTTTCGTAATGGCCTCATCATCTTTTAAGTTGGTTTGCGAAATGTTATAAATCGTCAATACATGTTTTTGTCTGCTGAGAGTAGTTGCTTGCGAAATATGACCTTAGTTGTTGGCAATTACCAAATGTGATGATTACAGGCCATGCGAGTCTATGACATCGTGTACTCCCCATTGGTATAACCAATCTGATGCCAGATTTGTAGCATAAGTATCTCTAGGTGATGCATTACTCTTTTATTTGTTGATCTGCTAGTTTTTCCATTGTTTTATGGGTGTGGTAGTTTTTCCATTGTTTTTTTTTTTTTTTTTTTTTGGGTATGGGTGGTTTTTCCATTGTTCATGCATAAAAGAAACAAAAAGAATTTTGCTTAAAAGTGTTCCCCATCAACTGTTGCTATCTGTCATCATTTCTGAGAGAAGTAATTTTCATAATATCATTGTGCCTTCTAAATTTTTAAGTAATTAGATCTTATCTCTCCTTGAATGTGATAAACCTTGACAAAAGCTAGTTTTAGCTTATCAATGAAAAAAGGGAAATAAACTATGTGCACAAACTAATCTATAGCAAGAGACATGTTTCACAGTATTTACATCAACGTCTTGAAAGGCACCGCATTTATTCACAAACAAACAGTGAACAACTATATGATCACGACCAAACAATTGATTTTTACATGCACTTACAATGGCGGCACACAAGGCAGGAATTATTAATCAGCATTTGACAAATTAAGCATCACTTTCTTTCATGTGCAGAGCTTCTGTCCGCATAAGCAGCCTGAAATTCAAACGCATTCCGATGGCCGAGTCCTGCCACGCGAGTACGCGCTGCTGGAGACATAAGGCGGTGGTGATGAAGGTGGTCGTGGCGCATGACCTGCACCATATGATGAACCGGCGCCTCCAATGGATTCAAATTCAGTGATCTCTATACTTTCAACGACGACGACTTCTTCCACAGGTAGAGGAGGCGGGGGAGGTGGTGGAGGCGGTGGTGGTGGAGGGGATTCTTCAACACAAGCAGCAGCAGCAGCTGGAACAAGTATTTTCTTCTTCTTTTTCTTAGCAAGGCAGAAGAGTCCTGCAGCAAGAAATGCAAGTATGAAAACACCTCCTAGGGACACTCCAACTGCTATGCCAGTTGTTTTACTTGCATGTGGCGGCGGAGGTGGTGGAAGAAACGACGGTGGTGGAAAGGTTCCATGTGGTGGTGGGATTGAGAAAGGTTGAGACGGCGGTGAGATATATGGATACGGTGGTGAAGTGAAAATGCCATGTGGTGGTGGTGGTGATATTGTATAGGGATGAGGAGGAGGTGAAACCTGGGGATATGGAGGTGATATGTATGGAGGTGGTGGCGGAGGTGAATACCGGCCTGCTTTCGGGGGTGGAGGAGGGCCAGTTGGTGTAGTGGGTGGTGGGGGGCCCTCTGGCGGAGTTGTGGGTGGCGGAGGAGCATGGACTTTTGGTGGTGGTGTTAGACCACCAGGTGGAGTGTAAGTGGATGGTGGTGGAGGAACATGGTATTGCTTTGGTGGTGGTGGTGGTGCTAGGCCGGTGCTTGGTGGTGGTGGACCTACAGGCGGAGTGTAAGTGGTTGGTGGCGGAGGTCCGTGTCCTCCTGGTGGTGATATACTTGGGCCTCCTGGTGGATAATGAGCGCCCGGTGGTGGAGGTATGTGGTGTGGTCTTGGTGGAGGTGCCCTTTCGCCGGTGCCTGGTGGTAGTGGATATGGGGGAGATTGCGGTGACAGTGGAGTGTGAGTTGCTGGAGGCAATGGATGCGGTGGCACCGTTGGTGGTGATCGCCCAGGGTATGGTGGCGGTTTTGGATGCGTTGGCGGTGGTATGTGGCCTGTTGGTGGCGGGTGAAAGTAGGGATGCGGGGGTTGATAAGTCACTGGTGGAGTTTCAGCACATCGGCATGGCCATGATGGAGGTGGAGGGTTATGCCAGTACTCAAATGGCGGTGGTGGTGGGGGTGG
>JAOVYX010000785.1:0-13288 GCA_035668315.1 Drosera spatulata
GCCCTGAAGAAGCATGTATAGTTTGGACTCATAATGCAGTTGAGGGTGCTTTGTCGTTATAGGTTCCTGTCATAAACGTGAGAACTTAGCATGAATTGACAATGCATACCAAGACACATATTAAGAAAAAAGTGATCATATCAATCTTTCTACTGCACTTGGAGAAAATATGATGCTTATAGCTACCGGACCAAAGCAACAACCTTTATGTAAGCAGTCAATACGTGGAAAGTAAAAGAACACAAAAACACTCGACTAAAGGAAAATGCATCAACAAAGCTAGTTCGTTTCTTCATACTCTATAGTTAGATTCCTAATCAGAGTGTTAATCTTTGATTTCCAGACTATGCAGTTTTTCACGCATTTGATAACTAAAAGGTGAGCAATTAACTAACCAAAAAGATTAATTACTAGAAAGAAGATCTTGTTGTTCGATTGAAACAGATAAACATGGACTAATCGGAATAAGGTAGAAGTGGGGTAAAAGTAATTGGTGAAGGGTTGAAAAAGCATACTATTTTCCAAGAATGTTGAGCCGGGTATGTAAGCCATGTATCAGGGAATCACTTCAAAGTAAAAGAGAGGAGACAAGCCATTTATGATTCCAGCCGAGAAAACAAGTCAAACGAAGGACCAATCATGTCATATATTTCAGGAGCTAGATCAGTTGCCGATGAAAAAGTAAAAATTGCCTCAACAAAAATTGATCTAAAACGAAGCACTTCGTCTATGGGCATTGTAGAAAGGATAGAATATGACCCTAATCGTTCTTCTTGGATGTTTTGGTTCTTTCTCATTCTTGTTTATATAGCAAGATTCAAGAAGATAGTCAAGTACTCAAGTTCTATTCTCTCATAGAAATAGAATAAGATAAGAGTTACTTCCTTATTAATCTTTTCTTGATTTCTCTTTTTATAAGTAATTGTCGACTCTTATCTTAAGCCATTCAATCTCTTTTTCTTTTCTTCTTTCTCTTTCTCATCAATCTTGTAAAGAGCAGACCTAGTACAAACCCAATCAAAAGAATACCAGTTACACTACCGATTATCCAAAGAGAAAGGAATTCCATTTTCCTATATTTGTATATCAAATGGAAAAAAAGAAAATCTCAATGCACATCTCTGAAGTGAATTTATCCAATGAAGTAACTTAATATTATGAAAGCATATGATGATCTTATGGAAATGTATAAGAATTTACTAAATTTCCTAAATGCAGACTACGTACTGTCTTTTGACCGGAATGAGGATCACGACAAATTGGAATTCGAAGGATTTGTATCCTTCAATAGATTAGTCAGGGATAATTCCAGATATGCATTACGTAAATTCGTCGCTCTTTGCGTGTTTGACTGATTTCTTATTAACATTGCGGACGACATGGAGAATATCTATTTCTATGAGGAACTACAGGCCCGTATCGACTCCTCTTTTGATCAATTCGCCAAAGAACATGCTAAATTTCTTATAAAACTAGAAAGCCAGTTTGAGTGGGCGAACGAATTTGAAAAGCAAAACAGACAGGTATTAGTAAGGTTATACCAATCGGAACGAGCTAAATGATTAACCTTGAATATGTGACATGAAAACATAGCATCATGTAGAGCTCAACACACCACAAGTGTCAAAAAGAATATCACATGATCAATGTCGAAACGCTTACCAATTTGACTGCAACTTCCTCGCCATTCTGTACATTGACACCTGAATCAATCAATCAAATCATTCACAACATAAGCTCCGTATCAGATCAAAGATCTTCCACAAACACAACAAACACCATCAGACCATACCAAGATAGAGCTCGCCGAACGAACCGCTCCCGATTTTACGCCCCAGCTTATACTTCCCACCTACAACCCTATCCGTCATTTTGCACAAATCCAATCTCACTCTCACCCCACCCCACAAATCTCACCCTGTCTGTACCCTCGAATCCAACCCCTCCTTATCCCTCCACCGATTCTTCACCATCAAATCCACACAATCAGCAAACCCTAATCATATATCAAAACCCCAAGGTCTTCATCCCCGTTAGATCAAACCACACCACAACTCGAGCGGCTCAGCGGCTCACTGATTCCACCAAAATCCACAAAATCAATCACATTCTAATAATCACCAGATTCGTGTTCAATGAAGCAACATTTCGATAGAAAAGAGATCAGATCATGGAAATTTGGTGAATGTTTATGAAGTTCAAGGGATTGAGATTGAGAGAAAGCGATTGGATGGGAAGCGATTTGGGGATGTGAAACCCTAATTTGAGAATCGATTGGAAAGGGGGAAATGGGGAAGATTTGAGTCGAGGAATGTCGAGGAGAATCGTTGGAGGATGAAAGAGGAGTAAGGAGATGTCAACAAGGGAAGAGAAATTTCTTTTACTGTTCCCGTAAATAAATAAAAACATCTATAAAAAAAAACTATTATAATAAATATGATTTATGACGAAAGAAAATAAGAAGAAGTGATGAATTTTTATTCAAAATTGATGTGAAATACAACGATTATAGTCCTAATTATATAGGACTTTATGAGGTTATTTTATAGTAAAAAAACGTTTCGATACAATAAATATTTTATAACAAAGTAAAAGTTTGTCCAATTATTGACGTCATCAATTTCGTTCTTATTTTTTGACGTTATGTATGTGCAATATTATTTCTGTTTATCTCATTATTCATGTTTATCCATAAATATTATATTATAACACTTCTCTTTGGATAATATGAGCAATGGTTGGATGATAATGACTATCTCGTTAAAACCTTGACAAAAAAAATCAGGGGATAAAAACCTGATCGAAGAAAAAAGAGTACAGTTTTTTTTTGGAGTGTGCATCACCTCATCCTGAAAGTTCGTTGAGATGCCGCAAACCAATCTAGTACCTCAGCTGCTCAAAAGATGATTTGCGAAACGTCTTGATAAATAGATCAGCTAAGTTGTTGCACGATTGGATCTGCTAAATGTGGATGACTCCATCGTCTTGAAGGTCGTGAGTATAGAAGTACTTTGGATTGATGTGCTTCGTTCTGTCACCCTTTATAAAGCCTTCCTTGAACTGTGCAGCACAAGCGGCATTCTCTTCATGGATCACAGTCGGTGTTTCAATGTCGGAGATTCTACACGATTGTTGGATATGCTGGATCATCGATCTGAGCCATTCAAATTCTCTGCTTGTCTCGTGTATGGCGATGATCTCCGAGTGATTTGAAGAAGTGACCATGAGGTTTTACTTTGTAGATTTTCAGGATATAACTGCCTCATTGTATGTGAACACATATCCCGTTTGAGATCGGATCTTGTGTGGATCTGATAAGTATCCAGTATTGACGTACTCGACGAGATCAGATTTACACTTTCGAGAATAAAACAATCCAATGTTCGCCATTTCGCGCAAATAGCGCATAATGTGCTTGATTCCATTCCAATGCCTACGAATAGGTGCAAACGTAAAATCATTAGTCAATTTCTTAATGAGCACACATGGACAAACATTATCGTTCACATATCCTTCTCGTAATAGGTATTCACTAAGCCGATTGTATCGTATTCGGCCGAATTGTTTTAATTCGTATAAAGAGCGTTGTATCTTAACCGAATATAGACTATGATACGAAAGAACTCGGCACTTTGTATCCTTCAGGGATTTTCATATGAATATCGGCATCTAATGAACCATGAAGATATGCCGTAACAACGTCCATGAGATACATATCCAAGCCTTCTTTGGCTGTCATACTATTAAAAAGTGAAACATTATTCCATCCATTATAGGAGAATCCGTTTGTCCATAATCGACTCCAGTAATTTGTGAGTATCCTTGGACAACGAGTCGTGCCTTATACCTCATAATTTTTTTTTTCTCATTGCGTTTACGCACGAACACCCATTTGTAACCGACAGGCTTAATGTGTTCTGGAGTTCGGACTATAGGCCCAAACACATTGTATTTTTCGAGCAATTTTAGCTCGGCAGGGATTGCTCCTTTCCATTTTAGCCAATCACTTCTTTCTCTACATTCATTCATACTTCGAGGTTCGAAATTTTCGTCAGAACTAAGCTCAACATTATGAGCCACATGGTACACAAATGCATTAGTAATGATGTGATCTCGAAACCATACTTCATTTTTAGAAGCGTAACATATCGATATTTCTTTGTTCTCAAGGGATTGTTCTCGAGACGATGCATCGTATTGATTAGCCACATTAGGGGATCCATCAACCATTTTTAGAGATTGAATACTCTCCTTTGGAGTATCATATAGTTTTTCCCTTCTTTTTCTTGGGACTGTATCCTTTGCAGTAATAGGTCTTTCGCATTTTTGGCGTGCTTGGGACTCTTCTGTAGCTTTAACTACAGATTCATCTTCTGGGATCTCAATCCTTACAGGAACATTTACAGCAGGTATATGAGACTTTGTTATCTTGTTTGCATCAACAAATACAACAGGCACTTGATTCGTAATTATTTTCATATCAAAGATCTTCTGAACTTCAAGTTCAATTTTACTTGTACGAGTATCAAGGTACAACAATGTTAAAGTCCTCCAAGTTAAATTCTCTTGATTCTTGGATAAAGTCTTTATTCTATCCCCCTAATGTCAGGAAGACTGTTTCATCAAAGTGATAATAAAAAAATCTCGCTGTGAACAAGTCGTCCGTTAGGGGTTCGAGATACCTGATAATAGATAAAGAGTCATATCCCACATATATTCCGAGCCGACGTTGTGAACCTATTTTGGTCCTTTGTGGGGTTGCAGTTGGAACATAAACTACACAACCAAAAATTTTTAAATGGAAAATATCATGCTCATGACCATAAAACAACTGATGTGGTGAATATTGGTATTGTGCAAAAGGCCTCGATTTAATAAGTGATGCTGCATGCAATATATCATGTCCCCAAGCGCTCATTGGTAGCTTTGTTTGAAGCAGTATAGGCCATGCTATCCATTGGAATCTTTTAATGAAAGACTCGACCAATCCGTTTCGTGCGTGCACATGAGGCACAGGGTGTTCAACATTAATCCCTGTTGCGATACAATATTCATTGAATGCTCGTGAAGTAAACTCGGCAGCATTATCAAGCCGAAACGTTTTAATTGAATTATCAGAAAATTATGCTCGTAACTTTATGAATTCAGCAAGCAGTCTTGTGAAAGCCATATTCCTTGTGTAAAGAAGACAGACGTGAGACCGTTTACTTGATACATCTATTAGCACCATGAAATATTTAAATGGTATACATGATGGGTGAATTAATCCACATGTGTCGTCTTGAATCCTATCTAAAAATAAAGGGGATTCTACACCAACCTTTATTGTGTATAGTCTTGTGATCATTTCCCCAAATGAGCAAGTAGTTCATGATAATTCATGATTGATATGGCTCTTTTGGTCATTGAATGGATAGCCACGAGATGTTGATATTATTCAACGCATCATGTTTACTCCTGGGTGACCTAATCTTTCATGCCATAATTTGTTTTCAACAATGAATGACTTTTGGTCCACGATGGCATGAGTTTCAACAGCTTTAATTGCTTTGAATTATAACCCAGAGGAGAAGACACGAAGCTTTTCAATTACATCTTTTTTTAGATGAAGTAGTTGATGTAATGAGAACATACTCTTTGTCATCCTCATTAATGATTTCCAAATGAAACCCATTCTGCCTTATATCTTTAAAGCTCTATAATTTTTTTTTTGGATTTGGGACAATATAGAACCCCTTCAAGCTAATAACGTGTTATAAAATATGTGATTTCGAACCTTAGATTATTCCAAGCATTTTGTGTCCTTGGAAGCAGAACATACGCTAGACGACGAAAAATGTTTATGACTTTTATCCTTTCCTGCACGATTCCCTACTCTTGATTTTTAATTGTATATTTGAGATTTTTCTCCACAAAATGTATTTCTGCATGCACCTTACAAGAGAGGTAGTTGTTCCCATTGATATTGAGAGGTGTGAATTTCAACGACATATCTGACAATAATAGATTTAATAGATATAAGTTTTCTGATTGATTGTTGTAATTGAATATAAGTAGAAATAAATGACGGCTTAATCGTCCGAGTTCAAAAGCAATAATGAAAATGCATAAAAGGAAAAGTAGCTGAGTCGTCCCTAGGCATCATAGACGTTCATAGGTTAGCAAGTTAATAGGTCGACTGAGTCGTTCCTAGTTAGCACAATAATAAGGCGTCATAGACGATAGATAGTTAACAGTTAATAGGTTGATTGTGCGATCCCTAGTTAGCACAGTAATAAGTAGGGCATATCAAACGACCTATGGATAGCAGTTAATAGGTCTGTTGTGTCGTCCCTTGTTAGCATAGGAATAAATACGACGTCGCAGACGATCGTTGGTTAATAGTTAATAGGTCGACTGTGTCGTCCCTTGTTAGCAAAGCAATAAATATAGAGTGGCAAATGGCCGTTGGTTAGTAATTAGTAGGTTGGGTGTGCCTTCCCTAGTTAGATTAAACAATATAGATTAATGACGTTAATTATACTTAAACAGTGATTAAACAAAAATTACAAATCAAAAAACCTCCCGGTGAGGTCATCGGTTTTTACCCACTTGTATGGGATCACCTGGCAATAGCTGGAGTGGTGGGATCGGAGTTCGAACATGTGATAATAGTGCAACCATAACCACAGATGACCCGAAATGACACCCTTTCATTATGCCACTACGCCAGGTGATGCTCAAACGGAAGGAGTATATTGTATGCACTCTTCCCGGGATTCAAACACATAAAACAATTTTAACACCATCAAGTGTGTAATAGATTACTTCTTACAATAAATCAAAGCTTAATAAAACAACAAAGCTATACTCTTCTCGTGATCTTCTCCTTACTCTTGAAAAATGACAAAAATTTTACAAACCAAAAGCTCTATTGATGAACAAAACAATAGTCTCATCTTCTGTTTCTTTTCTTCCAATTAAACCAATTTAAGAGGAAAAGAAGACTTGTGGAGAATATTGAATCCATGATGAAAACATAGCAACGTCATTGGGAGTAATCACTTCGTGGATTAGGTTCGCAGAGTCGAACCGATAATTATACTTAGCATTATTTTATCGTTTGTGATCCATGATTTATTCCCAAATCCTTTGTACTTAAAATAAAGATTGAGATTTGAAAAAAAAAAAATGATGCTTAAAAACAATCTGTTGATTTCAAAGAAATCAAAACCTTTTGAAAGATCAAAAGTAATTGTAGGGGTCGTATTCTTCTCTTCATGTTTCATAATGATAAGGATGAAACTAGAGCAACAGATTTAGATTCTTGAACAAAATACCTTGACTTAGTTGGCGAATCTGAACACTCGTGCTGATAAAATGTGATTTGAGATGAGAGAAAATAAAAAAAAGTATTGATTTTTTATTCAAAAGTGATTTCGATTTCGTCCTTATTTTCTTGACGTTAAGTATGCGTAATATTATTCCTATTTATCTCATTGCTCATATTTATCCACACATATTCTGTTATAACAAAAACAAAATTCTTTTCATTCCACCGGCATCCACAATGGGGTTGTCATTTGGGATACTATATGTAAATTATAACTATAATTGTATTTTTTTAATCAAAAAAAGGTGCTTTTTTTTTTTTTCACTTCGAATATATTTATTTGAGCTAAAATTTAACTTTTATCAAATGAATGACTATATTTAACAATACAAATGACAATTTCAAATTATAACACACCAGTGTTTGGCGACAATTCCCAAGAAGGAAAACACAAAACCAAAACTAATATGTGGTCAAATCTAAACCGTTTATTAAGGAAGAATGTGAAAATATAACATGATACCGTTGAAACGACATCACAAATTATAACAAATTAACACTATTTATTATTAAAATATCAAATACATAATACCAAAATAACAAACATCGTTTTTTTTTTTTTTGTAATTTCTTGTGAAATTCTCTCATTTTAATTTAATTACAATACTCTTGATAATGAAATTGTCAATGGGGGTACTTCTTTTCTTAGGTTGTTCTAATTACTTGTATCTTGGAATTAAAATATCAAATTTAATCTCGATAAACTCTGAATGAAATATTATGTGTTTAATGTGAAGGGTATAGTATTTTTTAAAAACTTGTTGGATTTAATAGCGTGACAATACAGAAAAAATAGATAAATTACGGATGCACTTATTTGAAGTTCATTTTTTTTTCTCACTAACGTCGAAGAAGAACTCGGTTTTTCAGGAAGCGATTTTTAATTTTACTGAAGAAATCGTTTCCTGAAGAAGCGAGTTTTGAACAAATAAAATCGCATTCTGAAAAAACGATTTCTGATAACATGACGTCGTTTTTTCAGAAGTCAATTTTAATTGTCAAAAATTTATTTGATCAAAAAATAATTTCTTTAATAAAATTAAAATCAATTTTCGAAGGAATTCTTCTTCAACGCTACCGACAAAAAAAACGAACGTAAAACACATAAGGGAAACAAATTTCTCCCTACGCAGCCACCCCAAAATCACTCCAAACATCCCCAAATCCGAAACCCTAGAAATCCAACCCCTCAAATCCCCAAATCCTAAACCCTAACCCTAACCACCAATGTCGAATCCACCACCAGCACCACCATCAACCTCCGCTTCGATCTCCTCTCAATTCACATACACCAACGCCTCATATTTCCCCACCCCATTTCACCTCCAACAACCCTACGTCGCCGCCGCCGTCCCCGCCGTCCCGATCCCGATTCCGACCGTCGCTGTTCCTCCTGCTGCCGTCGTGCCCGCGGTGTATCCGGCTGCTGCTGGCGTCTATGCGCTGCCTCAGTATCAGCAGGTAAAGTGAATTGGATGTTTGTGATTTGTGTTTGTTGGGGTGCTATTTGGGATGATTTTAGGGTTAGAGTTTTGAGGGGTTTTGTGATGTGGGTTGGGACTGGTTATCGTGATGAGTTGAATGATTTGTTGACAATTAATACGAGTGGAATGGATAAATGAGGGGAGTGTGTGATTGCCTTCGCGGAAGTGATTGTCGGTAGCATTGGTTTCTATGGAATTGGATCGATCATGAATGTGCCCTTTTCATATGCAATAGTATGTGATCGAGCCTTGAGGTTCTGTCTGGTTTTACGTTCTTAGAAATGGTGCTGATATGCAGTTAGTCACTTTGTAGTGAAAAGCAGTAGTCCGGTACAATATGTCAGAAGGACGTAGAAGCCAATTCTATGGTTTCTTATATTGCTTGGAGGTATTGAAGGACACATGTGATCTTGGATTGTGTTAGGTTAGACAGTTCTTTTTTTGTACTCCCTAATGTGGATATAGTATCGAGAACTATCAACCTTGTGTGGGATGTTTCGTCATTTGTGTAAGGTGGTATCCTAGGGTATAGAGTTCTTTAACTTTATTCTGCAACAAGACACCTGTTTAAGAAACCTATATGTAACTAGTTTATAGGTTAATATGTTGTAGTAGTAAGACGTAGGGATCCCATACAATAGATGATAGTTCGCTGAAGCTCATTCTTTTAAATTTTTAGAAGTGTTATCATGACCAATATTAGTCATGGGTGAATGTGTTTTTTCTTAGAAGAGGAATGCTTATCTTCAGTGGGTCTATGATTTATCATTTATGTGATATTAGTTTCTCTTCATAGGCACAACAATTGTTCCAAAAAGATGCACAAACTATTACTCCTGAAGCTTTAGAGAGTGTCAAAGCTGCTCTTGCGAGCAGTGACATTGAGCACAAAGTTGAGACGAAGAAGAAAGCCATACCTCGTAAGGCTGCTGGGCAAACTTGGGAGGATCCAACACTCGCAGAATGGCCGGAGAGTAAGTCCTCTTTAGATTGTTCTTAATATGTGTTTTCGTAGTTATAGTTTGTTTTGCTATTTTCATGATATGGATAAATGACTGGTTTTTACCCCTGTTGGTGGAACTCGTTTATGATCCCTAGATTCTGGTCAACTCACTTGCGGGATAAGTGACTGGTTTCTTCAACACTTGCATTATAGCTTGCTGCATGTAAGTGTTACAATAATTTATCTCTTAGCAGTCTATGACTTGTTTTTTCAACTCTCGGTCAACGCTCTTTATGTTCCCTCATCCCTAGAATTTGGCCCTACCAGGAACTCCTTCCCCCCCCCCCCCCTGTTTTTCTGAAATACTAGCAGTTGGGATTAATCATTATTGTAAGCATTTGACATAGTTATCAGGCTGAGGTAATATAATACTGTTTTCCTTTCACAGTTGGAAACATCTGGGAATCAAGCATAGTAATATGAAGGTGCTTGCTGGGTGAGTAGTGAATAGGGTAGTGGAGGGCTTTGGCGATGGTATTTCTCATCGCCTAGTAACTATACAGAAAACTTTTGGTGCTTTTTGTATGTTTGTTTTGCACCGGAATTTGTTTTCTTTTTATAATGGATGGAATGGATTGTGATGTTGGAAGTTCTAAAACTCTGATCTCTTTGGTTGTGATGGGGTATCCCCAATGTGGATTGATGATTTTTAGCTCTTTCCATCTCTTTTGCCATGCTAACTCTGTCTATTTTCCATGGTCGTTTGCAGATGATTACCGCTTATTCTGTGGTGATCTTGGAAACGAAGTGAATGATGATGTCTTGTCCAAAGCTTTCACACGGTTTCCTTCCTTCAACATGGCTAAAGTAAGTGCTTTACATCTTGCTTATCTCGCCCAATAAAAAGCCACTATGACTTGGCATCAACTTTGCACCCCCTCCCCTCAAAGGAGGAAAATTTTTAATTTATAAAAGAAGCTACTCAGAGGCTCCTCTTATCAATGGTTCTTTGGTTCCTTGTTTTGGGATATAGATTAAGGGTGTAATTTGTTAGCATATTGCCTCAAACTTTCTGAAAGTAACCGAATGCTGATCCTTGTCCTTGAGCTGGCAAAATGGATTTGGCCTTCGTGGATTTTAGCTTGTCCACATGTTGTACTTGATTAAGCAACCCTAATCTTCTACTTCGAGATTTGGTTTGCTGTGGCCAAGGTACTATATGTACTGTTGCTAATGAGTCACCTTCATCATCTTAGCTGCTGATATTGCGTTTTGTCATCATGAGCAAGGACAAGCTTAAACTTTAGCTTATTTTTTCCTGGCATTGCGAAATGATATGCTCTTCTGTACCATTTTCCACAGGTCATTCGAGACAAGAGGACTGGAAAGACAAAGGGCTTTGGATTTATTAGCTTTGCAAACCCTGCAGACCTTGCAGCGGCACTAAAAGAAATGAATGGTAGGTTGTAGGTTTGTAGCTGCTCTTTTCTTGTTCTTTGGTAATCTGGTCTTGGCTGCCAATTCTGCAATTTCCCATTGCATTTAGACCACGAACCGGGTTTACATAGTTTGCATATGAAGGATAGCTATTACGGATCAACAAATGGGAAAAAATGATTATGCTGCAAGCAAGAGAGAAATAACTGTTGCTAGAGCATCTCCACCACATATTTTTATTCTCAATTGTTGTTTTGAATTTTGAATTTTTTGTTTTTAAAATTGTGTGGTGAGAATTGGTCCGCAACATGTATTTTTCCGTTGTTTGTAACACCTACACTAACGCCATCAACAAATTATTAAACTTACATAAGCAACCAACACGTAAAACGTTGTGTGTTACGTAGCCGATGGTCAACACGTAAAAAGTCCCGTTGGATCTCTCAGCATGAATATGTGACGACTTGTACCTATCATAATCTCACAGAAGATGATGTACATGACAGATTGGAATGACGTCGTTGTATTCATGTAGCTGATCTCATTTGATGGGATAAAGGCCTGATTTGTTGTTGTTGAAGCAACCAGCAAATTATCAAATTGTTCTTGGTTTCCTATATGTGCGTGCAGAATAGCTTGCAAATCTTAAGCACCTGTTGAACACAAAAGTGGTTGAACATATCTTCTCTGTGACGTTTCTTTTGGTTACACCTTTCAGAATATTTATAGCAGCTCATGTTCAAGACTCTTATCTAATTCTTTGATACTACAGGTAAATATGTAGGAAACCGCCCTATCAAACTACGCAGAAGCAACTGGAAGGAGAGGACAGACTTTGAAGCTCTCGAAAGACAAAAGGTATACTCGACATGGTTTCTATGTTCTGCTTGCTTTGATGCAAAGCATTGTTTCCTCTGTACCGGTTACTCGTCGATTCCTCTCTGCTGTTTACTCGTCCTTACCTCTCTATTCCGTAGTTATCAATATGTTGTTCACTTCTCTCTCTTTTGTGTTGCAGTACCATAGCCACAAAAAGCCTAAGCTGCCGAAGAAAAGTGTGCTACACAAGTGAACAAGCTCAAGCGTATCGATGATGAAGAGCTTCTCTGTGAGGTCTTATTACATGAACTTGTAGTGTGATCAGATGCTGATTTTTTATAGATCTCGTTCTGAATATTTTCTGTCAAGTCTGATGGATGATTCAGTTTGTACTTGTACATTGTGCAACAGAATTTAGCGGATCACAAACTCAAGTAAATGATCATTGTTGAAAATATGGGAAAA
Source organism: Drosera spatulata (assembly GCA_035668315.1). Lineage (NCBI taxonomy): Eukaryota > Viridiplantae > Streptophyta > Magnoliopsida > Caryophyllales > Droseraceae > Drosera > Drosera spatulata. Next base: position 12,521 of record JAOVYX010000785.1, read on the forward strand.
AGATCTATTACATGGTTGCACTGTGGTGGTTAACCGTTGGGTTATTTGTACGATACTATGATGAAAATTTAAATTCTCCCAGTTGTTGTACAAGTACAGTAGTTAGATGCCGAAAGTTTTCATCGTCACGTAAACCGATGATGCAGTCGCTCGAAACACGAGAACGTGATCAACATTTTGAACTGCTAAGGTGCCATTACGTTCTCCCTTCAATTTAGAGCATTCGTTGTCCGCTGGTCTACTTATGATTTTACTAGATGGTAGAATAGTCTGATCTACACTTGTAGACAATACATCGCATTTGCAGAACACAGAGTTAACAAGATTAGCACTGCCTGAAACACAAGACTAATGGTTCCACTGATGAATGCTATGTTTGTCTTTGCTATTTCTCAACCCGCACGCCTGAGAAGCCATCCATCGCAAGCTGAAATATACAAAACATAAAATGTATTGTTCAGCTTGCCAACAAAATGAATCTGGTAGACGAAGTGAGGAGAGCTTGCTTCACCTGAATGCAAGACAGTATATACTGAACATCACTACCAGAAATCTGGTGGTGGATAACAATTCTAACTCTGCAGTTACATAAACATCGAGCTCAGCTCAGGTATCAAGTTCCCATCTAGGAAGCTAAGTCAGGACGAAGCACCAACATCCAGTTAATCGAGTGATAGAGAATCCCGTTTAGGCGGCATTGTGGCAAATCAAGTAAACCGAAAAGAGAAACCTACCTGGATGAGCTCTCAGGAATAACCAGAATACCAT
>JAOVYX010000786.1:0-13287 GCA_035668315.1 Drosera spatulata
ACATTTAACTCCATATTTATAGAGTGAAGTGAGATCTTATAAATATAAATTTGACGTGCTTACGACGGCACGCATCAGCATACGAGCGATTAGGATCCACCATCCTGCGCGCTTGATTCGGACGTATTATATTGCCAATTTCCCTTTGAGACATTACGTCGAGCACTTGATGTGCACGCCTATGTGTAGGCTGTACATTCCTATTTATCAAAGGATTTCCTGAACCGGCTTCGCCTGTCCTTGGATACCCATTCCCTTTAGCAGATTCAATTATTTTCCTCTTGAAAGACTCCAATTGATTCCTCAAGGATTGCATCACATTGTCCTTCTAAGCCAAGGTGTTTTCTAAAAATTGAATCTTGCTTACCAGGGATGGCGGGCAGCAGTCCTCAGCTGATTTCTCCATGGCGGGTTGCTAACCAGATCCACGCTGGCCGGATGGGGACAAGTCAGCAACCTTCTTTCCAATGGGAAAGCTCCACGTGTACTCCCATCTGGATTCCTTATCTCTACAGACCTAACATTCACAACCACTGAAACAGATGTCTCCTTCAACCCAAGCTCAGATCCAGGTTCACAAGACCTTTGTTCATTCTTCGTCGTCGAAAAACGAACAGTACCCACAGCGTCGTCTTCTATCATCTCTGTAGATCTAGGAGCAAATTCAGCATCAGGAGCTCGGTGATGGGGACTGCCAGCCTCAGCTCGATGGCGGGGTGTGGATCTACTCCGGGATCTCGTTCTCAAACGGCTAACAGGGGACGAGCAGATTTCATCTTCAGCTGTTTCACGCTCAATTTCACCAAATTCACCATCAATTTCGTGTTCCTCTTTCGGCGCAGAGACTACATTATCGGGGATTTTTGCATCTTGCCTTTGCATAGCAAGTTCTGAGGCAGCCCAGACAACATCGGGGATTTTGGCATCTCGCATAACCTCTGTAAATTCCGACGTGTCCGGGGCAGCCAATGCAACGATGACGAATGGTGGAACTGGCCAAGGGTCAGCCAGCTCAGGTGGTGGCTGTGGCTGATTCCGTGGAGGCCTTTTTGTTGGACGATTTGTGGTGCTAAGGGATAGGGGGGTGTAGAAGAAGTGGAGGTTGTGGTGGATCGTGTTGTCCGGCCACCTGCAGCAAGGACGGCGGCGGCAATAGCCGCTTGCTTCCTCTTCTTCTTACCTGATGAGGTCATAGGTTAGAGTGGGGAGGATTCTAGAGAGAGAAGTTCTCTAGAGAGAGGGAGGGGTGGGGGAAATGAATTGGCTATAATGCTTTCGCAGTTGAATGGGTATGGTGAATTCATTGTCCGAAGAGGATGATACAAAGTTGCCGGGACAAATCAAATAGACTACAAAACATGCCCCTCCTCTAAAAAGCATGTGTACCGGCTAGTCGTGAAGCATATTCCTCGGCAGCTACACAGAACTATACCTACTACCTATAGCAAAAAACAAGTCCCATCACATGTACGATGAGTGCTGGGAAATATTCATCCCATATACATCACAAAATTACCCAAAAGCAGCCACAGGTCGGCTCAACCAAATAAAAACAATCAAATTAAAGACAAGTACATAAATCAGTCCGGGGCTGTAGTTTGCATTCTTCCAGCGCACTGAACAGCATGCCCAATCAAAAAAATTCAAAGACATCAGCATAACATATAGACATCAGCAAAAAAATTCCAGTCAGTGCCTCCATGGAATCCAAACCAGTATCACAGCATCTTGAACAAACCAGCCAGCTTGAATGGAAACCTTCCAGGGGAAACCAGTGAGAGCACGCAGCTAGCAGGTCCGAAACAGCAGAACCAACAAAGGCCTCTAGTATGACAACAAGACCAGCAAAAAACCAGTATCACAAAAAAATAGCAAAGACCAAATGACTGAAGCTGAACCCTCCAAATAAAGCCAGCAAAAACAGCAGAAGCAGCTAGCCGGTCCCAACAAGCAAAACTAGCAACCAAAACACTGAAGCTGAAATACTTCTAGCAAAAACCAGCAAAAAACCTCTAAACAGCAAAAGATAGCAAAAACTGACATTGAAACCCTCCAAACAAACCAGCAAAAGTAGCTAGCAAGTTCGAACCAGCAAACCAGCAACCAAACGTCTGAAGCTGAAACCATACACTTGAAACAAACCAGCAAAACCAGCTAGCAGGTCCCAAATAGCAAAAACCAGCAAATACCCTTCAACCAGCAAAAGCAGATCATCCTACGCGCAGCTAACAAATAGCAACGACACTTCAGAACTGCAAATAAAGACTAATCCGCAATTTAACCAGCCATAACCAATCCGAAACATAAAACTACAATGCTCCAAGGTCATGAAATAACAACACATCGAACAAGCTCTTGGACATAAGAACACAACAGCACAAGATTTTCAATTCAGGGTTGAAAGATCGAACCTGGCAGCTTCCATCTCTGTTGTTTAACTTCACCTCCACTGTCGCGGCTATATCCATGAAGGGTGCATCCCAGGTCCAACATCGTCTTGAACAGGTGCCTTCTCATAGTATGTATGCTTGGATTGGCATCACGAAACAAAATATTGTTACACTCCTTCCAAATAACATATACCAAAGCCCAAAAAGAGATCTTCTGCACTGTTTGGATGGCCCTTTGCCCTTAATGATCTGCAACATCTGATCAACTACTCCTCTCCATGAATTTGACATTCCTGCAATATTACAGTTTGACGCCCACAAGGAAACCAACAATAGTAAGAACAAACAATTAAAGAAAAGGTGGTGATTGGAGTCAGGAACAGCCTGACAAAATCCACAGCAGCCAGTATGAATTCGCCCAATGGCCATTAGGCTAACCAACCAATAAACGAATGTCTTGGAATACAGCCAGTAAACCAAACTAACTTACTCCAATTGACAATTGGCCGCTTTGTCCGAAATAATTCCCAAGCCGATGAAGTAGAGAACATCCCATTCGATGCAGGTAACCATGAGCAGGAGTCCGAGCCGCCATGAATGGTGGGCAAATTGCCCACATCAATCAGCACTGCTAACTCTGGTGGATTACGCCAAGATCCCTCATCAATACACATGTCAAGAGTCGCATTCCATGGAATGCCCGTGGAGTAGATAGCCTTGTCTGATAGCAAGAGATAAAGGGGGCCAACCGAGGCCCAATTATCGTACCACAGTGCTATGTTACGGCCATTCCCAACCTGCCAACGAAACTGATGCTGCACCCTTTCCCGAAGCTGGAGTATCTTGAGCCACGACGACGATGCCCACTTTGGTGTTTCATATGTCAGAAATTCTTGGGGCCCATTAATTTTTCCTTGACCCAACGAACCCAAAGCGAAGCATCATCACAGTGGATATGCCATATATGCTTGATAATAGCCGTCGAGTTCCAGTCTTGCACTCTTCGAATATCGAGTCCACCTTCTTCTTTTGGTACACATACATCCAACCAGGAATCCTTGGATACGCCGATAGCAAGGGATGGGCTGTTCCATAGAAAGCGTCGGAGTATGGAATCAATATCCTATGCAATGGTCTTTGGGAGAATAAAAGGACCGGTCCAGAACATATGAATGGCCTATAAAACCGAGCAGATTAGTTGGGCACGTCCAGCAAAGGATAAAAAGCGACAAGCATAAAGACGTGTCCTGTTCGTAATCCTTTCCACCAAAGCAACACAGTCACGCCTTTTGAGCCTAGTGGAGATAATTGGCACCCTAAACAGCGAACCGACAGTTGACCCTTCTCAAACCCCAAACCTGTTGTAGTTCTTGAGCCCGTTGTTCATCATTTCCGGCCACAAAAATCTGACTTTTGGAGGCGTTCGAGGACAGTCCTGAAAACACAGCAAACAACCTCAATCATCCCTCAAAAGCGTAGCCGATTGTACCGTACCTTCCGAGAATATCATGACATCATCTGCAAAGAACAAGTGTGAGATCTCTACTTTCTTACACCGCCAGTGAAATCTGAAACTGTCCTCCTTCACCTTTGATGTTAAAATTCCGGAGAAGATCTCCATGGGAAGAATAAACAGGTATGGCGACAAAGGTTTGCCTTGATGTAACCCTCGCCAGCTCTCGAAGTAGCCCTTCAGTTCTCCGTTGATGTTAATCGAGAATCGCGGTGTCGTTACACATGTCATCATCCAGTCAAGCATTCTTGCTGGTACTGCAAACGGTTCCAAACATCGGCGTAAGAAACTCCAACTCAACGAGTCGTATGCCTTGCTCAAATCCACCTTGACTGCGCACCTCGGGAGGTATGGTTCGAGATGATAATCCTTCATTATCTATTGGACCAACAAGATGTTATCGGTAATACGTCTTTCCTTCAAAAATGCACCTTGGAAAGTACCGAGTAGGGTGGGCAGCAGCTCGGACAATCGATTCGCCATAATCTTTGAGATACACTTATATACCGTGTTACAACACGATATGGGTCGGAAGTCCTTCATCATCAGCGCATTCTCAACCTTAGGAAACAATGCAATTGTCGTGGCATTCACTTCCCGTAGCAATCTCCTTGAAGCGAAGAACTCGAGCACAGCCGTTGTGGTATCGTCCCCCACAATCGCCCATGCCATCCGAAAAAATTCAACATTGAACCCATCCGACCTCGGCGCTTTGTTTGAAGGCAGTGCAAACATTGTAGCTCGTACCTCGTCCGCTGTTACCTCTCGTTCGAAAATCTGGGATTGCTCATCAGAAAGGTTCGGTTCACAAACTGTCACAACTGAACCTCACTGCCCCCCGTATCTTCTCTTGCCGACAACAGATTCTTAAAGTACCCAACTACATGATTCTCCACCTCATGCCGTTCTTCCAAAAACTGACCCTGCCCATCGTCGATCGATGATAGCCTATTCCGTTGTTCCCGTTCCTTGACATAGCAGTGGAAGAAGCTCGTGTTCCCATCCCCCTATTTCAACCATTGGATACGAGCTTCCTGTTGGTAGAAGCTCTCCTCACACACTCGCAAATCAGCAAATTGCTTGGCTAATTCTTGTTCAAGTAGCACCAACTCTTCATCCCCGGGCCGATCCATCAATTCAGTTTGGACCTCCACAAGTTGTTGACGAGCAGCCTGTACCCTTCTAGAGATGTCACTAAACTCCCGCTTGTTCAACTCACGAAGGGCCTGCTTCACGTTGCGGAGCTTTTTTACCAAACAAAACATTGCACACCCAGAAACAGTGACATCCCAAGAAGACCGGACTGTGTTCAAGAATTGCGGATGTGTTCCCCACATGTTGAAGAAACGGAAAGGAATTTTCATACGCGGACAGTTCATAATTTTGAGTACCATTGGTGAATGATCAGAGATGCCTGGCGTCAAGAAAATACCTTCTGAAAAAGACAATTCTGCAAGCCATGTTTGATTCACGAGAATTCTATCCATCTTCCGTTGACATGCATTAGATCTAACCGCCCTATTGGACCAAGTGAAGAGGCATCCGGAGAAACGAAGATCCTGCAGCTCAGCCGATACAATACAGTTCTTCAGGTCATCAAATGTCGGTATCCAGCGATCAGTACCACCTCTTCGGTCACTCTCATCAAGAGTAGCATTGAAGTCACCCAGCACAAACCAAGGTGACGAGACAAATGCAGAGCTCAGCCAAATCAAATCTGTCCACAAGGGCCTGCGAGATACAAAAGAATGCAGAGCATACACAAAGGATAGCATAAAAGTTTTCCGACTCATCAAACAGGTGACACGACCATGAACAGCCGGTTCAGACAATTCCAGCACATCAAAACCAACCTCCTTAGGGTCCCTACACCATATCATCCTCCCTCGCCGTGACTTTGAGAAGATAGCATCAAACTTCCAACCCGGAAGGAGATTGGACATTACTTGAGGCAACTCGTTGTCCACTACCTTCGATTCCAATATGCCAAACAGTTTGATTTTGCGGGAGAGAATAATATGCCGCACCTCTGCCCGTTTATTTGCCTGACCAAGTCCCTGAATATTCCAACATCCACCAATCATAGAAAAGAAAAGGGAAGAAGAATGTACAGTATTTGCCCGAAGGCTCATTGCTGCCTGTCACGAGCTGTGAACCCCAGCTCATGGTTCACACCATAGTCGACACCCATCAATAACCCCGGGGGTTCGTCCAAGACAGCTAATGGAACATCGTCCGATGCCAAGGACTCCGGAACAATTTCATCCTGTGACAATTCACTACTCCGATAGAGAAACAACGACGATGGCGTTGGACTAACAGCCTCCTCTATAGATGGTCTACGAGCCTTGCTTGCCCTCGCCATTTCCTGTATCTGTGACTCCGATGGAAGATTTTCAGCGTGCAGGGATCCATATAATGCGAAGGCCGAATCTTCCTCCACTGGCGTCTCAATTGGGATGTTTATTGATTCCTCGAATGCCAAACTTGCAAATCTCTTCGATTCATCTATAGTGGGCGCCCTAGTGTCCTTGGCCGTTAAGAAAATCCAAGCTGGAGAATTCTGTGTAGTCATAGGTACCTCGACAACCTGAGCAGCCGCATCACTGACAGCTTGAGGTGCATCCCGGTTCTGAGCTGGTTTCTCAACCCAGACTGATCTGTTTCGGTTACGACTTCTCCTTCTCCCATTTACAGGGGCACGGATTATTACAGTTTCCATGTGCAAATACTTTACATTCCAGGCATCTCGATGGCCTCCATTCATACTCGACAGCGATCTCATGCGTGTGACCCTCAATACAGAGCTTGATCTTCTCGACAAAGGGCTGCACTGCTTGCATTTCAACACAAATACGAGCGAAACCCAACTTCGTCATCTGCTCCATCTTAGAATCAGCAAACAGCGGCTTACCAACAGCACTCGCCACCTCACTGAGACCCTCACCAGACCACATCGACAATGGAAGGTTAAAAAATTTCACCCATACCGGAGCCCGATCAAGAACCCTTTTGTACGTTGTAACGCTTGGTTCCAACTGTGGCACTACCACACGATGGTTATGCAGAAGCCACATGCCATAATCAAAAATACCATGCCGAGCCTCTGCATCCAGAATTCGAAAATAAAATAACCCCGAGCCATCTGCCGTTATGTCCTTAACACCATAGGATCCCCAAACAGTTCTAGCCACATCCTCGACAGCCTTAAAATACAACGATATGCCGATAAAATAACCAACAACACAGTCTCCCCATTTACTCCTAGCGGCTTATATTGCTTCCATGGGTGGTTCGACGATGACTTCCCCATCAACAACTTTCGATGGCACAAGCGCAAGGTGAAGCTTCTTGCCCAAAGGATTGGAGTTCAGCATTGCAGCATACGAGCGATTAGGATCCACTATCTTGCGCGCTTGATTAGAACGTGGAACGTTCCCAGTTTCCCTTTGAGGCATTACATCGAGCACTTGATGTGCCCGCCTTTGTGTTGGCTGTACATTCCTGTTTATCGAAGGATTTGCTGATCTGGCCTCGCCTCTCCTTGGATACCCATTCCCTTCAACAGATTCGATTCTTTTCCTCTTGAAAGACTCCAATTGATTCCTCAAGGATTGCATCACATTGTCCTTCTCAGCAAAGGTGTTTTCTAAAAATTGAATCTTGCTTACCAGGGATGGCGGGATGCTGTCCTCAGCTGATTTCTCCATGGCCCAACCAGATCCACGCTGGCCGGAGGGGAATAAGTAAGCAATCCTTCTTTCCAATGGCAAGGTGCCACGTGCACTCCCATCTTGATTCCTTATCTCTGCATACCTAATCTCCGCAGCCACTGAAACAGATGTCTTCTTCAACCTAAGCTCAAATCCAGGTTCACATGACCTCTGGTCATCCTTCGTCTCCGAAAAATGAACAATATCCACAACGTCGTCTTCTGTCATCTCTGTAGATCTAGATCTGGATCTAGATCCAGATCCAAGAGTGAATCCAGCATCAGGAGCTCGGTGATGGGGACTGCGAGCCCCAGCTCGATGGCGGGGTGTGGATCTACTATGGGATCTCGTTCTCAAACGGCTAACAGGAGACGAACAGATTTCATCTTCAACTATTTCACGCTCAATTTAACCAAATTCACCATCAATTTCGTGTTCCTCATTCAGCGTAGGGACAACGATATCGTGGATTTGAGCATCTTACCTTTGCGCAGCAAGTTCTGAGGCATCCAAGACAACCTCGGGGATTTGGACATCTCGCATAACCGCTGCAAATTCTGACGTGCCCGGGGCAACCAATGCAACGATGACGGACGATGGAACCAGTCAAGGGTCAGCCAGCTCAGGTGGTGGCTGCGGCTGATTCCGTGGAGGCTTTTTTGTTGGATGATTTGTGGTGTTAAAGGAGAGGGGGTGTGTAGAAGAAGTGGAGGTTGCGGTGGATCGTGTTGTCCGGCCACCAGTAGCAAGGGCGGCGACGGCAACAGCCGCTTGCTTCTTCTTCTTCTTACCTGATGAGGTCATGGGTTACAGTGGGGAGGATTGTAGAGAGAGAAGTTCTCTAGAGAGAGGAAGGGGTGGGGGAAATGAACTGACCATAATGCTTTCGCAGTTGAATGGATATGGTGAATTTCATTACCCAAGAGGATTTCAAATTAGTACAAATCAGCTAGTTGATGGGACATGCCTCTCCTCTTAGAAGGCATGACCATCAACTAGGCCTGAAAGCATCTCTCGGATGGAGAGCTATAAAGAAACTATCTATGCTAACTAAGCAGCTATTGTCCTTCCCACAAGTTCAAAAGGGAGAGGGAGAGTTATATGTACATCCCATATACAAATTGGCCACAAACGGCCCGAGTGGGATGCCCACATCTCGGCCCTAGATAAAATAGGCACATTACAGTGTAATACAGTAAAAGCTAACGCATAATAACTATGCACAAAATAGCCCCATGTGCAGTATCCTGTCCGCAAACAAGCAGCCCACAAGCTTTCCCAGTCTGCAACAGCCATGACAGCCACATTCCAGTCACTATCCAGCCTTTGACCAGCAGCAGTACAGCCCACCGCCGAGAAACCTTCCAGCTCCCGAAGCTTGAAAACTAGCCCCTCAACAGCTCGGACTGCTACAGCTCCCGAAGACAAAAATAGCATAAAATAGCATGTTGAAAACAGCCATAAGACCAGCAGCATGAACCAGATCCTGAGGCTAAAATCCAAAAGGAAAATATGCTTGAAACTGCCCTCCATGATCCATGAATATGTAGACAGCAATCCCAGTTCAGGAATAAGAAACAAAAACCCAAAAACCAGGAATAACAGCAACCATGTGGTGAAGGCGTTTGCCCTCTCCGTGTATTCGCAACACAGCTCCAAAAACATGGACGAACCAGCCAGAATCCTGCCACAGTTCATCTACAAACCAGCCACCAACAAACCTGCATAAACCATCCCACCACGAAGAAAACAGGTCATGGACGCAACCCATAAAACAGCCCATCGTTTGTCGATGTTGTTGAAACAAACCAGCCCTGAAATAGCCACAGTCCAGACACAAAACAGCCAGAGTCCAGCCACAATCCATACGCGAACACGCCATGAAGAGCAGCCCATCGGAGATGAGGCTCCAACCCATTTCTTTCCAATCCAGCACGCACCAAACCATACCATCATCAGTTGCTGTCAAACAGCCAATTGAAGAGAACACAGGCAAACATAAAGCCACAGCAATTGCATATGCGACTAAGCTGAAACGAACAATGAACTGGGGAGACGTCATCCTCTTTGAACTCGACGATCCTCTTGGTCAGGCACAAATCCTCGCCATAAACATGCTTCGTCACGGACAACCTTCAAGATGTGTGCGCGCATGACTTCAAAGACTGGTTTTGACTTCCGGAAAAGAGCGTTGTTTCGCTCCTTCCATATGACATAGATCATAGCCCAAAAGGTGGTTTTTCTTATCACATGGCAGAACCTCTGTCCGCTCAAATACCGGGATAAGTCATTCAGTTGTTCATGCCATGTTGAGCCTAAAACCTGACCAATACCACAACTTACAGACGACAAGTGGAATAAAGGCTGAATGAACGAGCAGTTGAAGAATAGGTGGCTATGGGAGTCACGAACCTGAGAGCAAAATGGACACAAGCCATCCACAATTTGACCACTAGCGATGTATTTATCTTGTGTACCCAGCTTTTCCCTTGCAGCTAACCACGCGATGAATGCATGCCTCGGAATACACCCCTGAAACCAAACAACATCATGCCATGGAGCCGGCTGCCCTCGTCTATGTATCATATCCCACGCAGATATCGTTGTGAAAATACCATTATTCGAGCCTGTCCACCTGAATACATCTTGTCCACCATGAATTAACGTCATCGAGGAAGAAGCAAAAAGTTGGTTCATAATCCGTGGTAAGCGGCACTGTGAACCATCGATAACAGTATTCACTATAGCATCCCGAGGAATATTCGACCTGTATATCTCCCTATCTGTTAACCTCAAATATAAGGGGCCAACATCGAACCAGTTGTCGTACCACAAGGATGTGCGATACCCATCACCAACCTGCCATATAAATAATCGGTGCACAATGTTGACGTTGGTGGCGGTGACTCAAATCTGGTACGCGTGTTGCCCTCTCCGCATGAAACTCCCGCGTCCTTCCCCGCGTGGCTCTCCACGTGATGATGAGTATAGAAAGTAAGGAAGAGAGGTAGGAGAAGATGTGCAGAGCCGGGGAGGATTTGGGAAAGAGAGGAAAAGGTTTTGAGTGGGAATGAGTTCATATACATACAAAATGTCACATTGAGGGTTTAAGGGATTTGTTATAGAGATTATTATCTCTATCCCTTATTGTGAGATTCTCAATATTTTGAGTGTAACCCTTTTTGTATTTCCTCATTTGGTTAATGGATTTTTCGTCGTCGGCGACCGCCCGTGGTTTTTCCCGTAAGGATTTCCACATAAAAATCTTTGTTTTATTATTTTTGCACACTCCGTTATTGTTTGTGTTTATTATTAACGAACCCGTTCCTAACACACAAGTCCTCGCAATTGTAATATTTTCCTCCAGGACCATGAAGCTGCTTTTGGGATTTCAATGGCCCAAAAATTCTTGGAGCCAAGCAGATTTGTAGTAATCCAAGCAGCCCACAGCGACTCACGATCATTTACTAAATTCCAGATATGTTTTACCATGGTTGCCTGGTTCCAATCATCCAGATTTTGGATACCAACGTCACCTTCCTCATGCGGCATGCACAAATCAGCCCAAGCAACCTTTGCACCTCCTCGCACGAGCGAGGGTCCCTTTCATAAGAAGCTCCTCAGGATGGATTCAATTTTCCTGAGCACAGTTTTCGAAAGAATAAATATCCCAGCCCAATATACTTGAACGGCGTGAAGCACAAACCTTATCAATTGAACTCTTCCTGAGAATGACAAGAAACGATGTGTATATGATTTAGCACGGCACATAATCATTTCCACCAGAGCTTGGCAGTCCCCTGGTTTCAATCGTTTACAAATCAACGGAACTCCCAGATAACAGACCAGTAAGGACCCCAATCGACCACCCCACAGTGCACAAATTTCATCCAGTTGTAGTGCTTTGGCTATGAAAACTTCAGTTTTTGTCTCATTCAGAACCAGCCCAGACCACAAACTGAAGCTGTCAATGCCATCCTTGAGCAACCGAACTGAGGGAAGTGTCGCCTCGCTAAGCATCATGGCATCATCAGCAAAAAGCAAGTGACTGATCTCCACCTTTTTGCAACGCCAATGAAACTTAAAACCCGGCTGTTTCGATTGCTCTACAAGAATACCAGACAAGACCTCCATAGCAAGTATGAATAAGTACGACGATAATGGGTCACCTTGACGCAACCCACGTCCGCTAGGAAAGTAGCCCTTCAACTCGCCGTTAATGCTAACAGAAAACTGAGATGATGTGATACATGCTCGAATCCATCCAATAACAACAGATGGAAAACCCACTGTCTTGAGGCATCAAAACAAAAATTCCCAGTTTAGCGAATCATACGCTTTATGGAGATCCACTTTAACAGCACATCAAAACAGAATCCATGTTCCTGTTAATGAATTTATAACTTCTCGATCTCATTCAAATGCTTCATTCTCTCCAAATCTTCTTATTTTCGATGTTTTTCACGATCATAAGGATGATTTTGAGACGCCATTTTTTATTTTATTTCCTTGTGTTTCAAAATATTTTCAAAATCTTATTTGGACATGTTTGATTAATGTTTTTGCGAAAATGAGATTTTTGAAAAATTTCAAACGTAAGAAGACGAGAGTTTTATCTTGGCTTCCACTGCATTTTAAATAACCTTCAAGAGCCGGGCTGCAGGCTCTAAACCAAGCGCTTCTTGGGAGGCAACCCATGTTTTAAGTTTTTTTTTTCAGTTTGCGTTTATTTTAATTTATTTCAATTTGTTTTCTGACGACCGTAAAAATCTTAAACTGATACATGGCATTAAACTCTATTAATTGAGATGCGAGTCTTTTAAAATTGACTAAGGATACATCGATGCGCTCTCAAGTGACTTGCCGCTTGGATGCTTTTCAGCAAAGCAATGCGGATTTCCAGTGCCAGATTTTCCAGTACCTAGACAGCAGACTACCACCACCCCCTCCTATGTGATATGTATTTTAGACTATCAGTCTGTTTAGGAGTCTTTTCTCTTATTTAGACTGTATTTTAGATTAGCTTAGGGGAAGTTGGATGTTCCAAGTTGTTTTAGTTTCTATTTTTTCTGTCTTTCCTTGAAAAGATGTATGAACCTTTTTTTTTTTATGCATCTTTGTTTTGTTTTTATGCAATTATTTCCCTTTTATGTAAGTTGAACCTAAGTTGTAAATTTAGTTTAATATGATTGTAATGTTTCATTTCTATATTACCATTTATGCTTCTATGTTTATATTCTATGCTTCTCTATTTTCTTCTTTACATTATATGTGTGAGAGGGAGAGGAGAGGACTAATTTTTCCTATCGAGTGGTGTTTTGTCAGATGTCAAACACTAACTTGCCCAATGAAAGAGATATACACATAGTGAGTATTGACAGATAGATCGAAGACATTGATGAGCCAAGTGTTGACTCAAACAATCCAATAGAGATGAAGCTTGCACAGGAATCACTAGCGGGCGAAGTCAACCACATTCGTACAATCCTGGAGTTTCAAAGTAGTATGGATGGCATGATACGAGATATTTGGAACTGGTTCAACAATTTGGGTTGTTTTTCAACTGCACCTTAGCTAACAGGTATTTCTTTGTTCTCTGCGCTTTATTTTCTTTCTAACATTGAGGACAATGTCATGCTTTAGCTTAGGAGAATTTTTAGGGAATTTTAGT
>JAOVYX010000787.1:0-13287 GCA_035668315.1 Drosera spatulata
AAAGATGATTGCATTTAACCTCTCCTGTTCCGTTGTGGCTTTCATTATCAATTCTCCAGATTTTCTTAGTTCTTCCCACACGAGTTGCTTCACTTCAGCTTCTTTCGACATCAACAACTTCAAGTTTTCATTCCCTTGAACCAGTTCGTCGATTTTCTTTTCCACTTGTAAAATATCTTTTGCCGTACTGTTGACAGGATTATCTCTTGGCACCACCACTTGACTCATCTTTGTAAGTCGTAATGTTTCAAGTTCAGATCTTGTTGAGGTTAAATCACCCTCCAAGGTATTTGACCTAATGGAATCAAAAAACCCTTTTTAAGAATCTTTGAATGAACCACAAAAATCATTACAATAAAACAGAGCGCCTATTAAAAAACATAAAGGGCCTTAAGAAACATTATGATCAGAGCGCCAATTAAAAAACACAGAGCGCCTTCAGAAACAGTGTGTTCGTTTTATCTTTTCCAATGCCTTTGACAATTCAAGTTTTGTTTTCTCAATGTTTGCCTCTAATGCTTTGATCTGACATTTAAAAAATTGATTAGTAATTTAATTTTGAATTCAATAGACATTCATTAAAAAATAAAGCGATAGGACAGTTTTCCATTTCTTTTTTTATACTAAATTATCTTTTTTTCATCCCCTTTAAGTTCATGAGATTTCTCCTCATATTTTTCTTTCAGGATTGTCATCTGAATAAAAAAAGACCTGTTAATTTTTGGAATGACCATACTCTTTTTCTTGATAGAATCTAGAGCGCCTGAACCTAAAAATCCAGAGCGCCTATTAATAGAACCTAAAAATTCATACCTTTGCTCCTTCCAAAGTCATCACATCCTCTGCATCCTTCTGTTGCTTTTTCTTCAATTCCAAATTATTTTTGCTTGTTTCCTCAAGCTTTTTTACAAATTTAAATAATAAATGCTTTAGAAACAGACTCTTAAAATTTTTCCAAACAAACAATAACGTCACCATGAATTTAGTTGTTACCATTTAGTTGTTCCAAACAAACAGACTCTTAAAACAGACTCTCAACAAGGAAAGTTCTTTCTTTTCCTCTTCCTATCTCTCTGTCAAAGCGAGGTTTGTGCTTTTGTCTCGGTCAGTTCTTTGTGCAGCCGTTCCATTTTTCCCGGCTTGATGTGTTTTTATCAACACATCATCAGAGGTAGCTTCTTCATCTTTTTCTTGTATTTCTTTATCGCTTTCTATTGCCTCAGTAGAATTTGAATGGCAGCTCCTTGCCCTAAACTCAAAATCAGCCACATTGGACCCTTGAGTTGGTGTTCCATTGAGGGAATCATCGTCATCTGCTTGATCGTCTTCTGGTGACGTGCCATACAAAGTTTATTCCACTTCGGTTGGACGTAATCGGTCAAAAAGTATCTGAAATAATTTAAGACCATATTATTATTTAATTGTATTATTTCAGACATTTATGATAAATTCTGAATATTTTATTTACCTTCTTCACATTGAATTTTTTGAAGAAGGCATCTATGTCTTTCGGCATATCCTTGAGATTCCACCTTGTACATCTTGACATGCTGCAATCTTCATAAACATGTGATGATGGTTGTATGACTTCGGTCCTTTCCAGAAACCAATACTGGAAATTAAAAGAAAGAATTAACAATCGTTATTTATTTTCATTGTATGTCAGTCTACAAAATAGAGCGCCTGTGTATTAAATAGAGAGCGTCAGTTGATTGGGACGGAGCGCCAGATGTTGGAAACAGAGCGCTAGTTATATGGGACAGAGCGCCAGTTATATGGGACAGACCGCCAGTTATGTGGGACAGAGCGTCAGTTTTGTGGGACAGAACACCAGTTATGGGAAACAGAGTGCCTATTGAAAACACAGAGCACCAGAAAGAATGACTTGAAAAAATCAGTTTGTATCGTCTGAAATACTTACAGGGATTAGCATTGCACATCCTGTCACTTTTCCTGGAATGTGGTAGTATTCATCCAATGATCCAATCAATTTTTGGAAAAAGTGGGACATCCCCTTGTAATCACGCATTTTTTCAATGTCGGCCACAAAATTACAATAGCTCCAATTCAATGAAGGCTTGGACGTGCTCACAAACAGTGTATTCAACATAGAGCACCAGCAGTCGTGCTGTGTCCTCGTAATCTGACACTTCTGTTTTTTGTGAAACTTCAATCAAAGTCTCTTTGATTTTCCTTGTTGTCAATTCCTTTTGTGATCTGCTTCCCGTTTTTCGATCCTTAAAACATCTGTCCAGGAATTCAGACTCATTTATTGCTTCCATCAACCTACCCTGATTCATGTCAATATTGCCATCGATTATTCCAAAAATCACTTTCATGTCCATTTTGTTGATCGTGCATATATGGTTGTCGAAGGTGAAGGATCTTTCTATTCTGTTGTAACCTGCCACAATCTGATGTATGCAAAGATCGCATTTCCTCGAATTCCCAATCGTTACCCTTTTCTCAAGAATCGCCTTTATAAGATTCCAAAAGGGGGTCTTCATGAAATACAATCTGTGTTGATTCGTAACTGTCATTTCCTCTTTTGGACATGTGAGAATTTTCACCACGGCTCCTAAATTATTCCTGTATTGTCCTGCCATTGTTCCTGTTCCACATTTGATAATAATGTCAAGTTCATAAACACCGCGCCTGTTTAATTCAGAGCGTCATTTGAAATTTTCGAGAGCCCCTGTTTAAAATTATACATGCGTTTTGTTTATTTTTAAACAGACACTCTATTTAATTTTAAACAGACGCTCTGTTTAAAAATACGCAGAGCCCCAGTTCATTTCCAAACAGAACGTCTGTTCATTTTCGAACAGAGCGCATGTTTAATTTCAAACAGAGCGTCTGTTCATTTCCAAACAGAGTACCGGTTTAATTTCAAACAGAGCATCGGTTAATTGTCTAACGATGTGAATTTAGGTCTCAAACCCTAACAAATAGTAAAATATTACACCCACACAAGATTTTTCAGAACGCCTGTTTAATACAAAGCGCCATTTGATAGTTTTGAGAGACCCTGTTTAAAATTATATAATCGTTCTGTTTGTTTTTAAACAGGCACTCTGTTTAATTTTAAACCGACGCGCTGTTAAAAAATACACAGAGCGTCTGTTCATTTCCAAACAGAGCGTCTGTTCATTTTCAAACAGAACGCATGTTTAATTTCAAACAGAGCGTCTGTTCATTTCCAAACATAGCGCCGGCTTAATTTCAAATAGAGTGCCGGTTAATTATTTAACGATGTGAATTTATGTTTCAAACCCTAATAAATAGTAACATATGACACCCACACAAGATTTGACATTCTGCTCATGTTTTTATTGTTTGCAAGTTTATTGTTATTTATAATCATATGTTTTCGAATCAAAAAACAATTTTGATTTGTTGAATGCATTGCATGCACTAAAAAATCTGAGAAAAAATGATTCGAGGGAAACTCCATTCCACAAATTGGAAGTTAAAATGATACCTTTTGAAATTGTTGTCGTAGCAATTTGCAAAGCGCTTCACACAAAATTGAATATGCAGAAAATTCGTAACAAATTGTTGTCGAAATTATTCGGTGAAATTGACAGGTAGAATTTGAAATTTTCAGGTAGATTCAATTTCTAGAGCGTGTGAAGGAGATGATGAGACAAATAGAGAGCGTCGTGGGTTTTGGCAGTTGAAAGTTGTGCGCGTAATTAAGATTCCGTTTTGTAATGGTTTGGTATTTTTTTCATCTCTTTGTAGTTTTAGGTAAATTCCCCTTATTATAAGAACAAACATTGACGTTGCAGGAGGAAATCATCCACATGGTGTAACGCTGTGACAGTTTGTAATTACTAATGCGTTAGTTTTCATTTACTTTTGTAACGGAATTTTTTTTTAAAAACTTTTTTTAAAAAAAGTTTGTAACGGAATTTTTTTTTAAAAAAATTATCAAGACATCATGTTTTATTGTAACAAACTTGAACGTATCGTCGTATACGACAAAAATGTTAACGTAAAAGTCAAAAAATGAAAAGTTGACATTATGCATCGTTTGCGACGGATCCGTCGCAAAAATCAATACTCTGCGACGGATACGTCACAAATACTATCTAGTTTGCTACGGATCAGTCTCCATACTTTGACAGCGATACAAAATAATCCTAATTATCCTAATTACCCTAATTTTCAGCTCATAAGATAACCATTCCCTTTAACATCATCGACGTAGCAAGTTATTCCAAAATTTTTCGTAAAATTGTTTAGCTTTCATTTACTTTATGCATTAGAAGTAATTACTAATATATCAAATCCGATCCTACCATGAACGATAATCAGTTTGTAACGGAAATTTTTTTTAAATTATCAAGACATCATGTTTTATTGTAGCAAACTTGAACGTATCGTCGTATACGACAAAAATGTTAACAACGTAAAAATCAAAAAATAAAAAGTTAAGATTATGTATCATTTGCGACGGATCCGTCACAAATACTATTCAGTTTCCTACGGATCTGTCTCCATACTTTAACCAGTGATACAAAATAACCCTGATTACCCTAATTTTCAGCTCATAAGATAACCATTCCCTTTAACATAATCGACGTAGCAAGGTATTCCAAAGTTTTTCGTAAAATTGTTTAACTTTCATTTACTTTATGCGTTAGAAGTAATTACTAATGTATCAAATCCGACCCTAACATGAACGATAATCAGTTTGTAACGGAATTTTTTTTTAAATTATCAAGACATCATATTTTATTATAACAAACTTAAACGTGTCTGAGTATACGACACGAAAAAATGTTTACACCGTTAAAAATAATATAAAATTAACCTTATACATAATATACACACATATTTTTTCTAAGTGATACAAACCCATCTAGTTGAGACGGATCCGTAACGAAAAAGGATCCATTAAATCGTTTTGCTACGGATGCGTCGTAAATTATTTCCAGTTTGTTACGGATCCGTCTCCATACTTTGACCGGTGATACATAATGCATACACATATTTTTTCTAAGTGATATCTAGTTGAGACGGATCCGTGCCAAAAAAGGGTCCATTACATTGTTTTGTTATGGATCCGTCGCAATTATTTACATGTTTACGACGGTAGTTGACTTTTCCGTCGTAAAAAATTTGGTTTTTTTTATTTTTTTAAAAATCATTATTAGAGACGGATCCGTCACAGTTTTCAACTGAGTGCGACGAATTATTTCCGTAGCAAAAAGTTTCCGTCGTAAAAATTTTTTTTTTATAGTGAAAGTGCATGACCATGTCAGGTGTGACACGGGTTAGGCCAGATCGTCCGTCGAGAGCGATGCTAAATATTCTTGGAACGCTGCCGTGTTTGCTTGTAAACTTCACTCCTGTCGAGTTGGATAAAATTACACTGAAAGTTATCAACAATAAACACCATTTCGCTTCAAACACTTTCAATCTAACAGCTATGCATTCTACAGCTCCTAGAATATCTCCCAAGCATCTTGATCCTTAATCCACTCTTCTACCATAATTATGTAATAAAAACAAAATTTTCGTCAGTACCGAGTTCTAAAAATAAAACTAAAATAATACGCATAAGTAGACTATAAAACTGAAACAAATAATGTGTGTTTTCACACACACCAATGATTTAATGATTTGGAAGTGAGCCATATGAGTTCTATTTCTAGTCCATGGATAGATGCCATCAGGAGTCACATCTCCTCTAAAAGTCACCTCCATTGAACCCAATACCATGGGATGACGAATGCATTAATGAGATGCATCAACTAGCGAAGGGAGATGAATCCATCAAGGGAGATTAATCGACAAGAGGAGATGTACCACCAATGTGAACGCACTAAATAGATGCATGTAACCGAATCTCGATTAGAGGATATACATTAACTAATCTTCAGCTTGACTTTTAATCGGGTCCCAAGAAAGTACGTGAGTATGAATCCCAAGTAGCCTCAAAGCCTACGTGGGTCATGTCGCGTGTAGAAAACAGGGGTTGAAGTAACGTAACATCATCACAAGGAAGAAACACCGAGTATTTACATACAATGACGGAACTTGGACAAAGGGACAGGTTTGGTGAGCATGTCAGTCGGGTCGTCAATTGTGGATATCTTGTTCACATCAACATATCCTTCAGAAACCTTGTCTCGAACAAAGTGATAATGAACATCGATTGGTTCTTTCGTGGCGCATGGAGTTCTTGGTTAACTGAATAGCATTTTGGTAATCACAAAAAATGACTGCTGGACACTTTTGCTTTAAACCCAGCTCACAATATTCAACCAAATTGCTTCTTTTGTTGCCTCAATAGTCGTCATTTACTCAGCCTCTGTGGTAAATAAGGCGACCGTGTCTTGCAGAGTAGATTTCCAACTAATGGCAGATTCGCCTAACGTAAAAACATAACCAGTCAAAGATTTTCGTTTATCAAGATCTCCTGCAAAATCAGAGTCAATAAAACCAGCGATCTTTTGTCCGGAGAAGCAATTTTTACCATAGACAAGAGCATATTTAAAAGTACCACGCAAATACAGAAATATGCATTTCACAACTTGTGAATGAGTCCTTTTTGACATAGACATACATCTACTCTCGACACCGTAGACACTTCATGGTCAATCATTTAGTTTAAATCTATAAGATTACCCTGTCTCTCTTCTCCCTCAGCCGGCTCACTACCTCCTCTCTCTCTCTAACCCTAGTTCCTCTCTTGTTCTCTCAATCAGCCGCCACAACCCCGGAAACAGCCGCCTCCGAATCCGTTCGCCACGATGCCACACGATCCCTCCAAATCCGCAACCACCGCTGGAATATCTGGCCACACGAGTTCGTGCTTCGAAAGGGGGGTCTCTCTCTCTCTCTCAACTCTGGACTCTAAAAAAAAAAGGCTTGGATTTTTCGTTGGCAGCATTTTTTTTCTCTCTGATGTTGCTGGACCTGACTCTCTGTAGTCTTCTCCCTCACGATCTTTCCCCTCTTTGGCTCTACGCCTCCACCTGAAATTCTGGGTTTTGTCTTTCGGTTTACGTCGCGGTGGTTCGGTTTTTGTTCTTGGTGATTCTCGGTGGATTTTCTCATCTCTTTGGTGGACGGCGGCTGTGGCTGGCATCTCGGTGGCGGCGGTTTGGTGGTTGGCTCTTGGTGGCGGCGGTTTGGTGGCTGGCTGTTGGTGGCGTTGCTCCCTTAAGGTTGAAGCGGCGCCGTGCTTGGGTTGTAGCTCCTTGTTTGATTCATCGATCCCTGAAGCAAGGTGTGAGCTCGATCCCTTTGAGGCAATGATGATCCAAAGATCTGAGCCCAAAAAATTGTTTCTATCAATTCGATTTTTGTGGTGCCGGTTTGTGTTTTCTGATTTCGTATGATTTCCTTCGATTCACTTGCTCTGAGAATCCGATTTTCTATATGCTTTCCGATGCATGACTGTGATGTTTCTGGTTTCATCTGTTTGTTGGCGGACTTGATGTGTGCACTATGATGTCAATTAATTCCTTGAAAAATAATGTTAAACCGATAAAGAACATAATTTTGCCTTGAATGGGATTGGTAATTATCAATGATGATGTTAAAATCTGAAATCGATTTGTCATGGTTTGAGATCATAGATCCTTAAAATCAATCTGTTTAGGTATCGGCTGTTTGTTTGGCTGACCCTCGCAATTTTACCATGTCATGTTTAATCTACTTATGCAGTATAACTCCTGAAATTGATGTTTAATCGTACAAAAAATAAGAACAGAAATCTGCCCTTACCTATCTATATTGTGATTGGTTTTCGGCCGGTAATGAATAACTGTAAACCCTCACAAAAATGTGAGACAAATTATTTAATAATTTATCGCTTATGCTAATCGAACATGAAAAAAGAAATGTACAATATTTTAGCATTACAAATATGTCATATTATAAATGGTCACATAAAATGTGTAACGTATAAAACATTAAAAATGTACCTATTGAAATACATGATATTTTAATTACATAATAATATTACAAATATCGTATGTAAAATATATAACATTTTAAGACTATTTGAAGCGATTAAAAAATGTCTTTATAAAAATGTATAATATTTTTTCAAACATTAAAATGTCCATACTAAAGTGTATAATATTCTAGTCAACTTTACACTATAAGTAGGACATTCTAAATTATCACCTTAACACATAAAATGTGCGATACCAAACTTTATAAATGACTACTTTAAAATATTATAAATATTTATCTTATAACATTATGAATATTGACCTATTAAATGTATAACATATACATACCACATGCATATAAATGCTATAAGCGATCACATAAAATATTATAAATGTTTGCCCATAAAAATGTATAACATTTCATGTAAAATATTATAAGACTTCACAAATGTTTATATATAAAATGTATTAACACTTTAAATCATATGAAATTCTATAAGCACCTACATAGGATGTATAAAACATCATAAATGTTCATACAAAAATATTTTAACCAAATAAAACATTATGAATGACAAATATTAAATGTATAACATGAAACATTATAAATGTTCAAAATACATAACAAGTAAGAACATTATAAATGTCATACCCTAAAATGTATAACATGTGATCAAGTAATACATTACAAATGCTGAACAATACAAAATGTATAGCATTTAATCAATCAAGCATAATATAAAATATACAACCTAAAAAGTACAACATAATAATCACATATAACATTAAAATGTCTCATAACATTATAAATGTTTATTTCAAAAATACACTTCAAATATCAAACATTAAAAATGTTCAATAATCAAAATACATAACATTAAAAATGTATCCACAAACCTGGTCAAACCAACATTTAAGCCCATAATCATGCATAATAAGCCCTAAATTAAGGCAAAAATATCTATTAAGTCTAACACACCTTAACTTCAAGTTCAAATGCTGAACTACATGTGACTTGATCCCACAAGGGTATGTAGACAGCCTTCATAGGCGTAGTCGCGTAAACTACAAGTTAATAGTCAATCTTAACTCTAAGTTAATACACCTTAACTCCAAGTTCAAACGCTGAATTATAGAATGCTTGATCCCTCAAGGGTATGTAGGCAATCACATCGGTGTAGTCGTAATAAACTCTAAGTTATGATATTAACTAAAAGTTACATAGTCCTGAACTACATTCGACTTGATCTCTATATGAGTATGTAGGCAGCCGCAAGGCCCAACCGCATTAATTAAAAATTAATCAACTTTGTTTTCATATGATTGACCTGATCTTAGTGTGAAATGGTAACTGTTTGTTTGTTATTACTGACTCTCTATGTTGGTGTGACAGGTTATCCTTAATCTAGAAGCTATACATAATCATACTCCTTTCGTATTTGTGTGTAATGTGTGTTAATTAACCTGATGCTAATACTTCGACACTAAAAATGTACGTTCATGAAATCAATCTAAAATATTCTGTTCCAAACGGTAGTTTTAGGTCATACATCGTATAAGCGATCGTTATACGCGAGTGTTCGCTGATCCTATTTGTCCGGATGTGTCACGGCAGTAGGACAGCATTATCTTTATTCCAAACTCTAACCAATTTGGGATGGCTAGCTATTTGCACGTTCGGAGCTCATATTCTTTTTATTTTTGCATGGTGAGGACGATATATGCATCATGAGTATGTGTGTGTTTATTTTTCGCTCTATTTGCTTTTATTATAAGTATGATATTTATGCTTGATCACTTGATGTATAACATTTGAGATTCTCATGAAGATTATTAGATATTTTGGCCATGTGTCTAGATTCATGTAAATCATAGGACAATTGTATTATTTTGGACCTACCGATATGCGGTATGGCTTTTCATAGGAATCATTTGTATATTATTTTTGACCTACCGACATGTGGTGTGGCCGTAGTTAGATGATTAGTACGATGTAAAGTACAATCATAAGGACACTTCATTAGATTAAAATTTTTTATAAGAATCTCTTAAAAAGAACCTATCCGTTGTGTGTTGGTGTTAATTCTTTGTGTGACAGGTGTCATGGGATATATATTACTATGGTTATAAATCATACGATTTATATTACTATAGAATGCCAATTCAAGTAGTCAAAAGTTAAAAACTTACGAACTACAAAAATCATCTTATTTTCCCATCATCTAGAGTGCTTTATGGTTGATTATCATTAAAAATGTGAACTTTTCTTTTCTCTAAAAGAGTATGAATCACTAGGCTCAATAAACAAAGGTTTTTCAACAAATGATTAATACAGTTTATGTGTGCGTATTCCATGTTGATTTTGTTCAAAATATTTCTGTGTTATAAACATGTCATTAATTGAAAGCGAAAATATGTTTAGGATTCTTTCATCTAGGGATCAGTAGAGACCACATAAGTGAAGGAGGTGGATGATAGCTCAAAACGCAACGTTCTCATTACTTAACTCCCGAACGTGAACTCCCAAAGTAGACCATTGCCTAAGTCTCTAAGATTCATCTTTCCTAATTTGTTAGAAAATTAAGTGGCGACTCCCACAGCCTTCAATTAGGAGAACCTTAGGGATCACCTACTCCAATAAGTGTCCCTTCTCCGCCTGTGAGATGCGGATCCCGACCCTCACAGATACTTACAGGTAGAGTTATATCAGGTCTGGCACATACCATAACGTACATTAAATTCCCAATGGCACTTGCATACAAAAGATGAGACATCTCAAATCTGTCTTCATTAGTCTTTGTTGAAAAAGAGAAAGTTTAAGAGTGAGCAGTAAGGGGTGTACTAAAAGGTTTGACACTACTCATGCCAAAATGATTTAGGATCTTCTCTACATACCTCTTCTGATAGAAAAGAGCTTACGTTTCTCTCGATCTCTATGAATCTCCATCTAAAGAATTCTCTTAGCAAGGCCAAGATCCCTTATCTCGAAAGCTTTCTCGAATAACTTCGTAAGCTTTCAAATCTCAGACATGTGTCTCGAAGCAATCAACATATCATCGGCGTACAAGAACAAGTAGATAAAGCTACCATCAGAGGGACGTTTAAAGTAGACACAGCTGCCAAAAGTCGAGCGGGTGAAACTATGACTGGTCATGAAACTATCAAATCTCTTATACCATTGTCTAGGTGATTTCTTAAGGCCATAAAGTGACCTCTTGAGTCTACATACATCATCCTCCTTTCCATCAACGACGAAACCCTCGAGCTAGCTCATATAAATAGCCTCTTCAAACTCTCCATGTAAGAAAGCAGTCTTCACATGAAGTTGCTCGAGTTCTAAATCAAATAAAGCAACAAAAGAAAGAAGGGATACGAATAGAAATATGCTTTATCACTGGCGAGGAGACCTCATTGTAATCAATTTCTTCTCTGTGGTTGAAATCCTTTGGAACCAGGCGAGCTTTGAACTTCTCTGGTTCAACTCTAGGAATCTCCTTCTTCTTTTTTTCTTGAAGATCTAATTGCATCCAACTGCTTTGGCATTTGTCAGCAGATCCACCATCCATTTCTTGGAGTCAGCTGATTGGACAGGCTCCTTCCAGAAGTCTTTATCAAGACCTACATAGAACACATGCATCTAGCTCTTTCTAGAAGCATTCTATTCATCCGTTCTATGTTGTGGTGTGTGTCTGACAGCGATGTCGAGTAATGCCAGAATAATCACAGAATTTGTTGAAATCAAATCCACAAAACTCAAGACCATTATCAGTTCAAAGATACTTAGTATTCTTTCCTGTCTGATTTTCAACTAAGCCTCTACTAACGGGCTCATAAGTGTAAACCAATGACAGTTAGGAGCCATGTGATATGAGCATCCAGAGTCAAGAATCTATTTATCAGCATCACGAGAACAAGAAGATGAAGTAGTAAGAACACCATCACCTGCAGCATATTCATCCACAAGACTTGCTGAATTGGCTCTGGATTCGTCGGAGGGCTTCTTTGCATGTCCCTTCTTATTCAAAGCGGAACATCAAACTTATAGTGGTCTTTCTTGTGGCAATATAAACACTTCACTTTGTTGAGATCTTTAGAGTTGCATGACATGGATCGACCTCTAGAATTACCACGATTCCCACCTCTTCTGGATCTACTTTATGGTCTTCCCCTTGCCAAGAGGCCATCAGCCTTATTACCACTGGAGCAACCATTCAATTTCTGACATATCTCGACTGAGCAAAGAGTAGACTTTACATCCTCCAAAGCGATTCTCTGTCGACCATAGAGCATCGAGTTAAGAAAGTTGTCAAAGGAAGATGGAAGAAAACAAAGAAGAATCAGGGCCTGGCCTTCATTATCTATATTCTGTTCAAGATTAACCAAATCCATGATAATCTTGTTGAATTCATCTAGATGCTCAGAAACAGGAGTACCTTCCTATTTTTTAATGGTGTAAAGCTGTTGCTTCAGAAAGGATAGAGTAGCAAGACTCTTAGTGAGATATAATGTCTCTAGCTTCGTCCATAAGCCGATTGCTATATCCTCATCTATCACCTCACGAAGCACTTTTTCTGACAAAGAAAGCTGAATAGCACTGTGGGCTTTCTCTTCTATCTTAGTGATTAAATTTATCAAATGAACACATTGTTGGCTTTGCACTGTTGATACATTTGGCTAGTTTCCGAGGGGCTATATTTTCTCAACAAAATAAACTACTAGCAACTTATTTGCAGATAATCATAAGAGAAAAATGGTCCTTTGCTTCCCAATAACTGCAAGTGTAAAAAGTTAGGCTCTGATACCAATTATAATTCAAAGAATACAATGATATAGCCTAGAAGGGGGAGGGGGAGAATAGGCTATTTTAAAAAATTTCTTGTGTTCTAAGAATACAGTCTAGCAATAACTAGTATGCAGACTTCAATATTACAGTCTAGCAGAATTTGAGTGTAGCTGAGATTAATCTCCGTTTGTTTCCTTAGTAATCTATCAGCAAATCTAATAGTTATAGAATATGAAACCTTAAAAAAATGATTTATACTGGTTTAAATGAAATTTTCAAAAGACAAACTAGACTTAGTTCAGTTTTTCCTTGGTGACCATGGTAGTCAAACTCACGAGGCAGTTCACTATATGATTGTTTATGCCTTATAATGAACCTCTTATAACCTTCTAAGAACTTGCTGAGAACAATCAAGCAACCCCGTTGCACAGAGTCACTCTTACTTTGCTGTTGTAATACCCCGAATTTTGATATTAAATATACTATAAAATATAACGCTATTTAAAAATACGAATGATATAACAAATATGTAACGTTAAACATAACGTTATATTGGTGTAACGTATGTGTTTAACAAATACACGTGTT